>WTXF01000591.1:0-14566 GCA_022496215.1 Russula brevipes | reverse complement strand
ACACTCGCCACCACAAGCACGCGTCAACAAGGCGCGCTCACACCCTCGCAGTACAGCAGCCTCGCCCGGCCACGCCACGCTGAGCTCGACGCACACCTCCTTCGCCTCCTTCCACACGCCCACCTCCTCCTTCTCCGCCCACGAGCAGCCATCTACTCCGCCCTCTCCTCCCCGCTCTCCCGCTCGCGCTCGCGCTCCCCGTCCTCCTCGCCCTCCCTATACCTCCACCGATCCTATCGCTCCCTCTCGACCTCGACCATGTCGACCTCGTCCGCGCCCACCATCACGCCGGCGCGGTACGCGTCCAGGCACGCCCTGGCGCACGCAGCGCCGCCCCGTCCGCCGCGCGGCCCCAAGTTGCTCTTCACCTCCGCCAAGACGGGCGCGGGCGTGTCGGACGTGTTTGCGTACGTCGCCCGCCGCGTCGTCATGCGCTGGGAATGGGAGGAGGCTCACCTGGGTGCGCCCGATCTTGTCGGGAACGGCAGCGCCGTGCATCTTGGCGATGCTGTGGACGGGAACAAGAGGGCGTTTCTGCGCACATGTTGTTCTTCGTGAGGCTGGCCATTGGATGGCGATGCGTCTCTATCCGCGAATACTTATGTTTATTCTTACTTTTCACTCTTACTTGTTTGCCGTCCTTAGATCAGAAACTGCCACTTTTTTAGAGACGGGCTACGAAACTATTATTGCAGGTATATGCATAGCGACAGCGGTTGACCATTAATCGATTCGTTCATCACACTGGGTGTCTGGATGTCTCTTCACATTCACTGAACTCTGCCTTTGCTACTAGTTTACAGGGTATTGGCTCACCTTGGATTTCGTATTCCAGGTTAACTCCGACAGCTGTAAAGGTCAGCGTACCGCTGCCCACGGAAACACTCACGCACAGGTCTCCCCACGTGCGCATCAACGTAGCAATCGAATCGCGAATGCGGCATACAACAAGTCATTTCCTAGGGCCTATGGCGAAGGTAGATGTTGAGGCCGTTGAGGGCGAGGACCGAGATGATTGCCCAAGCCTACTCTCGCGTCACCTCAAAGCCTCATTCTGCGTCGCACACACATGCTCGGCCTTGCCCCTCCTACAGATATGATTCGTTATCTGGTTGATCCTTGCCCGCGTCGTGCGTTCGCATCCTTGTACTTGACCTATTTTCTCCTCTTCCTCACTACTTTCGTGCTATACTTTCGTGCAACGTTTTCTCCTTCTGGCACTGTACCGATCCCCCATCATCGTTCGACGATTTCGGAATGCGCTTCAGCTGCAGTATATACTGTATATCTCTCCGAAATCCTGAGATTAGAGTGGGTAGTTTTATGCCCCAGAAATCTAAGTGTGCCGTTTTCGCTGTCTCCAAGTTCGCTCGCTCTCTTTCCTTCACCTCGAACTCCCTTACTCGACTTTCGCACTTACAGTGCTCGCTGCGCCGCCAGCATGACTCGCCCCTTTTCAAAACACTACGACCATATGAAGGCCTATCATATCAGAGAACATGGAAATCGCAAGATATGTCTATCAGAGCATCGACCGTAGCCGTACACTTCGATTGGGCACCACTTGCAGCCGCGTCGGCGAATCGTCGTCGCCGTGCAAAAATGGCCCCCCGATGTCCCCACCCCCTCCATTGCTCGTCTCGCCGAACGTCTGCAGCGTGCCAACAAAGTCCGTCCACTTCTCATCCGAGACTATCGGCGCGACGATATAAGGCGCAACTCCCATCCGCGCGAGGTACTCTTCCAAATGCGGAAACACCGCCTCGAGCGCGCGCGCCTCGCGGCCGCGCAGTTCGGCCCGGGTCATGCCCAGGTGCTCGACATACCACGCTTCGTCTTGCAGCACAGACGCAATCTCGAACAGGTCCAGAAGCGGGCCATCTACCCCTGCGGCGCGCGCCGCGTCGTATGCCACGCGGTGGCCGATCGCCTGTATGGCTGGCAGCGAGCGGGGAAGGATCTCTCTGTCGTACGCTGCGCTACGGTGGCTGGACGCCGCAGCGAGAGCGCTGCGCAGCTCTGAGAAGAGCCCCTTCTCGTGCTGCGCTAGGAGGCTGTCTGGGTAGCGTGGTGGCTCCAGTGCGTAGCGCCCAAGAAGTAGCTCCGATGTGAGGCCTACGGTGCGGCGTAAATGCATGACGCGTCGAATGGACTGGAAGGAGGGAAAGTACCCACGGATCGAGATTCCTAACAAATCACCCTCCGCGATGGCGAGCCCGCGCATGTCCGACTGCAGAAACACCGTGTGAGTAGGGGTAGCACAGCCATAATGTGTTCGAACAAAGTTTCTCGTACGTGCATGGCGGAGAGCTGGTTCGTTGCAAAGAGGCCCTGTGCCCCACACCTGTCTCCCAGAGTAATATTTGCCGCTTGAGCTGTCTGGGTCATCGTCACCTTGTGTATCGTCGCAACCGCATGCCGCACACGCGGATCTAGCGCCGCGTCTGTAAACCAGGCGACGGTCTGCTTCCGCATCGCCTGCAGAACGAACGCCTGCGCGACGGCGGTCAGGATCGGCTGCTTTTGTGTCTGGAACGAGATGATGGGCTTTGATTCGCCGTTCGCATCAACGATATGCCGTCGCAGGCTGTAGCGTGCGACGATATAAGATGTGACTTGCAACATGGTTATGCCAAAGGAACCCAGCGCGATCGTGCCGACAGCAACCCGGTAAATTTTGGCGAAAAACGACGCGCGGGGATCGGACGGTTTTTTGATGCTACCGAGAAGGGCTGTCGGCGAGAGCCTTACGTGGTTGAAGTATGTCAGTGAGTGATTGAGAGGGCGCGAACCGCCGCGTGGAGGTAGGACTCTAGAAGGAAAATGTCAGTTTGCAGAGCGGGCGAATTATGGAGGGTAGATTTTGGCAGACTTGATTGTGACTCCGGAGGTCATGGAGTGTCCATCGTGTAGCTGAAAGACGAATGGCTTTATGCCATGATCCTCCCCTTCTACTACGGTTCGTGCGAATACGATGGAAACGCAGGGGAAGCCCGGGAAAACTGGGGACGTCGGTGGCATATATCTGGCGATCACAGCATAAACTAACTGGTGTTACCCGGTTGGTGATTGACCTACTTCGCCGCACTGGGCACAGGCGTATGGAGATCAAAGTGCCCATCTGGAAGTAATGTTGCAGTCGTTTCTAGGTGAATGACATCCAGGCCGTGTCCAATTTCGGTGAGGCAGTACTGGCCGCTGTAAAGAACCAGAAGGTCAGTGACACGCACGGTTGTGGTCGGTGTTACGAAACGACGATGCTTACGAGACCTTGAAATCCAATATGCGTTGAACAAGAGGCGCGAAACTAGGTTGTTCAGGTAGGTAAGTGGCCAGGGTTCCGGCACAAAGGTTATATTGGATGGTGAGGAGGGTTGCAGCTGCGCCGTCAATAAATGCAATAGGGTCAGTATGCAAGTCCCAGAACTTGGGAGAAAGGAAGAGCACGTCTTCCATTGTTAGAGCTGGGATGGAACCATCAGACGTTGCGTGACGGGAACACAGCCAAATACACATTACCGTATGCTCTTCCGACTGCCCTTGCCCGTTCGTACGAAAGTTTTATCCTGTCAGGAACAGAAAGCCCTTCGGGATGCTGGGTAAATAAAGCGGTCTGAGCGAGCTCCTGCGTCGGTCTCATGCCGCGTAGATGGGTAGGGAAAGCAATGGCTCATCGTCACCGCTTGGCGCTTTAATAAGGAACTGGAACTGTCCGGAAGTTCTGAGAGTTGCAAGAAGGGAATGGAGGGAATGGAGGTCGAATCGCATCGCATGTGTGGGACCCACCACCCGAGTGCTCCGCTCCGCTCTGATAGTCTCAGGCACTCTGACAGTCCCAGGGCATTCAGTGCCGCCGGTCGCCGTTTATTTTCCTGTCGCGGGCGAGCGAAGCACGCATCCGCACCACCGGCATCGGTCCTGATATTATCATGGCGCGGATGTGAAGGAGACGTATTCGGTTCCGACAAGGCAGGATGTAACAATCTGGCTAAAGTTGGCACATCCTCTGCTATGTTCTGTAAAGCGGCGCCCGATGGTGGCCCTGAAATGACAGTGACCCCGAAGCTCGTCGGAAGCCACGATCAGCGTTGGCTGCTGTTCCGGGTATTAGTGCATACCGGTCCTAACTGACTGGTTGTATTTAGTATCTGTATAACATCCTCTGAGCCTCTTACCGATTCGAGCATCGAAAATGAAAAGTCCTCATTGCCAGGAGTTGACATGTAGGGATTATCATCTTGGGTGGCTGTTGGCAGAGATGCAATTGAGCGACAGCAATATGGAGATGATATCAACGTACACCGTGATAATCTGGTTTGGTGAGCGTGGGGAGGCTATCCGCGTGAAGCGCCCTCATCGATTTTTCGTTATTGCGTTTCCACACTTGAAGGGCGCCGGCATGTAATGAAGGCACGAAGATGCTCGTGACCGTGGGGTGCTCTCAGATGAGGTACAGAAAGTGAAGTAGCCATCGGAAGTGAAAAAAGTGCTGACCATACTATCAATCCTGATACAATTTCTTGAATGTAGACAGTTGGATCAAAGTCAATTGCGACATGATCGACTTCAATTTATGACCGGATTTACGGCCCACCGGTAAGTGCGGGTCGAGCAGACCGGTTAGCCGGTGACGGCGGCATCGCTTCACGTACACTTTGCTCACAACACTCTTTGACAGGTGCTATATCGGCCCCACCGCGATGGAAGTTGATCAATTTAAATGTTCGTTTGAATGCAAAACGATTCTAGCACTTGTGGCCCCGAGTGCGGACAAATTTATGACCATGATGAATGGGGTGTAGCCATGTGGCAGTGGCGCCGACTGAAACAATATTTTGCATTCACATTCACATTCACACAAGGGCAGAGAACTGTACTGCAGCGCCCAAGGTCACGTAGGGTGGTGCCTTCAAGTTCCGGATTCATTCAAGACGTTATTGAGCCCGACGTCACACGAGAAGAAGATATAAAGCTCACCACGAGTAGAACTCTCGTGAGTCGGTGTGATGAGGAATGTTAATAGGATGGCATCATTACTGACTGCCATTGCTAAAGCCTTCACCAAAGTGAGCCAACGCCATGGTCTGTAATCCACAGCCATGCACCAGCACCAGGGGCCAACGGCCAGCTGGAGGAAACAACGAACGACGAATCTTCCGATAGCAGGAGGGAACGCAACCACCGAGAGGCCGGGAAATGGAAAGACGTTTTCCCGGGGGATACCGATGTCGTGGTGTCATATCTCCGGGCCCTGTCGAGCCCCGGTTCAATGAACGAGAAAAAGAGTATATCCTTTGTCACTGGACGGGGGACGCCTGCCGAAGGTGAAGCCCTCATTCATCATACCTTTGCGTCTACCAAGAGACAGGCGACGACGCACTGGGCATTGGCACTCGTCGTGGAGGAAACCTCTGAATGGGTCGACTTCAAGCTCTTGGGTGCCATAATCAGCAATGATATTGGATGGGAGTGAGATTGGCCACGGAATGAACACGAGGATGTCGATCAAGGGAGGAGTGAGTGTCAACAAGAGCGCTTGAGTCTGTGTGTGTGTTTATATGTATACGACTACCTCGTGGAATGCCGTGAACGAAGGGGGACGAATCGGACGGAGAAGATGGGTCACACACAAGAGATTAGCCCATAGACTTCGGCAGAGAGTCACTTATAGCAGGTCAATCACTGAAATCGACGACCTTTCATAGACTGGTCACAATGAGCATTATGTCTGGCGTGCCCTTTCGCTCTCCTGGGTTGCCTCGAAGTTGACCGGCATTCCGTTTCTGTCGGTAAAATGCGTTCTCCGAGGTAACCACAGGCGAGCAGGCGAGACCACGATGCCTTGGCTGGCGAGTCAGCGATTCATGGCAAGTGTGCCGCTTCCCTCTAGGAGCGGTAAGTACAGGGGGGGAGCACCACTCATCATCAAGGGCTTGGTCGCGTGCTGTTTCTAACCGTTGGGAAGGTAGGCCGTCAAAAAGATCGTTAGCCTGTTCATTCAAAACAAACCGCAGTAGTACACACATATGGGGACCGGGCGGGTGGAAAGATGAACACTGTAAGTGCACAGGGAGGGGGGAAGAGGCGATGCCGGAAAAAGGAAAGGTTCGCCAATTAGATTTCAGTTAAACTAGTCAAAGCCGCCCCGCGCGCCAACGTAAAATCTTGGTATCTCGTCGCTCAGGAGAGGAAAGGATAAATATTGGGAAGGGGAAAATGCGATGCTTGCATGCAAGTGATGCGCGAAGTGCCGCGGCGGGTCCAACCGGAGAGGTGAGGCTCCTTAAAGCTTGAAGCTTGAAGGCCGATGGCTGACAGTATCCAGGCTCGGACCGACCGGCTGTGCTGATGCTTGAGAAGGCTTACTATGGGTAGCTGAAGCTGCCGCTACTGCGCGTCTGAGTGTCTGTTTTTCTGCTGCCCGGGAGTGTGAGCATACGTGCGTAGTCCCGTGTGGTGAGAGATTTGGGCGTGTAAATCCATGGGGCGGGGTTATGTGCATTCCCACGGCTGGACTGTATGCGCATTCGTGTGCAAACCCATGGTGAGATCATGTGCGTATGCCTGCGAAAACCTACGGTGGAATTTATGATGAACAAGAGTGGGCGCGCATGTGTATGCGTGGTCCCAAGTGAGCTTGGGTGCAAGCTAGGACTCGTTGCTGTGCGAGACGGTGGTGTCGATGGTGAAGGTGGCAGGTCACAGTGCTTTGAGAGCCTTGAGAAGGGGTGAGTAATTGTAGCGAGTGTTCGGAATATTGATTTCCGAGCCTGCCAGCAGTGAGACAATGGACGCATGTAGATAGACAAGATGTTGGTTGGCTGCGGTGGTATTACCCGCCGCTACCGCCGCTAACCTCGCGGAGCCAAGATCACGCTCCAAGCTCCGACACTCCGCGCCTGCTCTGGGCGCCTTGTGTTGCCCGTCCTGCCTGCTCACTCTCCCGTCCTCATGCTTGACCTTGTCTCTCCGGAAGATGTGTCATTTGCGCCAAGTAACCCTACTTCTGTGGAACGCAGATTTGGGTTGCTGTATTAGAAAATGCGGCATGTACCGCAAGTAGGATGATAAGGAGATTAGGTTCGGCCATGATCCACCCATGACAAGTTACGTCAACCTCTTCGGGTTCAGTGAGCCAAAACCTGCTTGTGGATTTGTCCTCTACTGTATGTATCACCCAAATCGACACTGTTCCGGCAGCGTTTGACTCGAGCTTTTTGGAAACCACCCCGGAGGCGCCATTTTCCATAACGTTGCCCAGGCAGCACAGCATCGATTGATGCTGGTCTCTGCTTTTCGAAATTGATGTAGTGGGGAACTGTTTGATGTTCAGCATCCAATTCCCGAATCAGCGAAAGAGGTCACCATGCACTGCGGTCACGGTGGCAATCCGTTGTCGTCGTTGTGCGCTGTACCCGGGCCGACCGAGCAGACCCTGAAGTTGATCGTACCTTCGCGCGAACCGCGGGACCAAGGCCACGGCCGTCATTGGGTGCCGCGCCACAGAACAAAGTAGACGGTGGCCGACTTTGTCGTCGTTGCTCTGCTTGTCACCCGTCACACCCTATCAGTGTCTGTTCGGACCTGGCACTAAATGCGTCCTCTCTCGTGTCTCGGTGGCTGGGGATGAAGCAAGGGATAGGCAAGCCCACGCCGTAATGCCATGGGCCGATGTCGGCGGTCGTCCACGCTTCTCTGAGTTCTCTCAACCGGGACGAAAAAACAGAAGGACGCCGGCCGCACTAAATGCACGAGGCGGGGAGAAGGCTTGGGACTCCGAAGGGAGCCTGAGCGCCCACCAGGGAAACGTATCGCAACGTACGGATCTCCAATGGAGGGCCCCACACAGCCGGTTTGGCTTCTATTCCCGGTTTGCGTGCAGAACTCAGACTTTCCCAGCCCCGGTTTATTAAAGCACCGTCCAGCTTCGCGTACTGACGATCAATTTTGCCTTTCCTATCGAAACCCATCTGTGCAACATGAGGCCGACGAGGGAGCTCGCTCAGACCGCTCTATTCACTCAACAAGCCGAAGGGCTTTCTATTCCCGATAGGATAAAACTTTCGTACGCACGGGCCAGGGCGATCGGAAGGGCATATGGTACGTGTATCAGGCTGCATTCCCGCGTCACGCAACGCTCTGATGTTCCATTCCAGCTCTGACAATGGAAGACGTGCTCTTCCTTTCTCCCAAGTTCTGGGACTTACATACTGATCCCATCGCGAGTATTGATGGCGCCGCCGCAACTCTCCTCACCCTCCAATATAATCTTTGTGCCGGAACCTTGGCGACTTACCTACCTGAACAACCCAGTCTCGCACCTCTTATTCACCGTGTGTTGGATTTCGAAGTCTCGTAAGCAATCTCGTTCATAGTACCAACTACAACTGAATCGTGGCACCTGGGTTCGTTACAGTGGGCAGTACTGTCTCACAGAGATTGGACATGGCCTGGACGTCATTCACCTGGAAACGATTGCAACATTACTGCCAGATGGTTACTTTGACCTCCATACGGCTGTGCCGAGCGCGGCGAAGTATGTCGACGAGTAACCAAACGGAAATCCCATGTGGTTAATGCTGTGATTGCCAGATACATGCCACCAACTTCACCAGTTGGCCCAGACTTCCCCTGCGTCTCTATCGTGTACGCGCGCACCGTCGTCCATGGGGAGGATCATGGCATAAAGCCATTCGTCTTTCAGTTACACGACGGTCAGTCCATGACCTCCGGAGTCACAATCCAGTGCGCCAAAATCTGCCTCCAGTGCTCATTCAGCCAATAGCAACTGACATTCTCTTTCCTTCCAGAGTCCTACCGCCGCGCGGCAGCTCGCGCCCTCTCAATCACTCGCTGACACGTTTCAACCACGTAAGACTCCCGCCGACCGCCCTTCTCGGCAGCATTAAAAAGCCTTCCGATCCCCGCGCGTCGTTCTTCGCTAAAATTTATCGTGTTGCTGTCGGCACGATCGCGCTGAGTTCCCTCGGCGTGCCCTCGCTGCAAGTTGCGTCGTACATCGCCGCACGCTACAGCCTGCGACGGCATGTCATGGACGCGAATGGAGTATCACGGCCCATCATCTCGTTCCAGACACAAAAGCAGCCGATCCTGACCGCCATTGCGCAGGCGTTCGTTCTGCAGGAGATGCATGCGCAGGCCGTCGCCTGGTTTACAGATGCGGCGCTAGATCCGCGTGTGCGGCATGCGGTTGCAACGATCCACAAGGTGACGATGATTCAAACGGCTCAAGCGGCCAACTTTACACTCGGGGACCGGTGTGGAGCGCAAGGCCTCTTTGCAACGAACCAGCTTCCCGCAATGCATGTATGGGTCCCTTATCAGACTCTATCGCTGTGCTGCTCACACTGGGTTTCTGTAGTCTGACATGCGTGGGCTTGCCATCGCAGAGGGTGATTTATTAGGAATATCTATTCGTGGGCCTTTCCCCCCATTCTACTTGACGCCTCTCATCTCATACAACTGCGATTGCGCTGCAGGCCTTACATCAGAGCTACTTCTTGGGCGCTACGCATTGGAGCCATCACGTTTTCCGGACAGTCTTCTAGCGCAGCACGAAAAAGGGCTCTTTTCGGAACTCCGTGCGTCCCTCGCTGCGGCGCCGAGCCACCGTAGTGCAGCGTACGACCGAGAGGTCCTTCCACGCTCGCAGTCACTCATACTGGCGATCGGTCACCGCATGTCATACGATGCGGCGCGCGCCGCGGGGGTGGATGGCCCGCTTCTGGACCTGTTCGAGGTTGCGTCGGTGTTGCAAGATGAAGCGTGGTACGTCGAGCACCTGCGCGTGACCCGGGCCGAACTGCGGGAACGCGAGGCGCGCGCGCTCGGGGCGGTGTTTCCGCGTTTGGAGGAATACCTCGGGCGAATGGATGTCGCGCCATACGTCGTCGCGCCGATAGTGTCGGATGAGAAGTGGAAGAACTTCGTTGGGACATTGCAGACGTTCGGCGGCTGCGGTGCGGCCATTGTGCGGCCACTGGCATTCATGGACGGCAATCATTCGCCAACGCAACTGCAAATGGCGCCCCATCGAAGTGTACGGTCGATGCTCTGACGGACATATCTAGCAGGTTCTCATGTCTCTGGTATCTGGTGGAACTGTATTCGTATTCGGGCTTGAAAGCTAGGCATGTTGACCTAATGTCTGAAGTCACCTGAAAGGGAACACGAAACTGGTGAGCGAACACCGTAAAACCTTCTTTTCTTCCGAGGCAAGGATTTCGAGGTGGGAGAGATGGAACGAAGAGATTATGACCAGTGATGCTGGCTAGCATTGACTTCGTGAGTATGCAGGTGGTATTTGTCCTCCTTCATTGAAACCCAAGAATCGAGGACAGTGAGCTGAGAAACAACATGAATTGCGAGAATGGTAGTCACATTTGACGGTAACCGTGCGATGGGAATCCGCTAACTGCCCGCGGAGTTCTTTTCACCTTTACTGTATTCTTTCCCATCACATTTGGTATTCTCCCCACCCTTGCTTCGTGATTCATGAAGAAAAAAAGACGTGATGAGGGAAGCTCTAGGGTGTCAGTCCGAGGGATGGAGTTAGCCAGACAAACCGCAGACGCGCCGGTGACGCGTGAGGAGAGGCACGTCGACGGGGGCGAAGGGCACGGAAGAGTTCTCCTAAAAAGAGTGTGCAATTGACTTGGCTGGCCAGGTGCGATGAATGAGTGCAACACCTGTCAGTCACCTGTCTTGGAGGTGAGAGGTGGAGGTCCGGTGAGTGAAAAGGCCGTACTCCTGCCGGGCCGCTACGGACACACTGTTATTTCCCCTTCCCCGCCATCACCACCTCGGCCCATCTCGAATTGCTCTCACACCGCTCCATCCTCGCACCGCACACCCACAGCTAATCTCCTGGCCTCGTGATGCACGTTATGGGATCAAGCAATAATAGTTGACAAGGGAAATAATTCACATTTTTGCATTCCGAGTCCTTGCTCCACAAGTGTCATCGTCTATTGACAAGCCCCTCGTCATCTTGTAACTTAGCATCAAGAATTCTCAAGGCAGTGTCATATCATTTCCAATTGTCATGATCGCCCCCGCCGCCCCGAGCCCCCTTGCTACGTACCCATATTGTAAATTGCGCCCCCGGCGCACCGACATCACCGTTTTCCACAGTATGTCACAGAAGGTGGCTAATGCGAATGGGTGTCCAAGCCCAGCAACTTCTTTATAGAAGCGACCGGATTCATTACGTCTGCCGCCATGCGATTTTTCCTGCTTGATCCGACACTGGACGGACCGTTGCATGGGTGCTTGGTCCACGCTTTGCCCTCGTACGTGCCGCCCAGGTGCGACTGTATACAAGGCGACAGTCGTCCAAATTGTTCAAGGGGCTTATCCATACTTTGTTTGTTCTCGCGAGTATAGGAGGCGCTGGTGACATTTTGAAACGAATTAGATCAAACGTATCATCTTCCTCTGCCCACCCCTTGACACCGGTGTTCCTGAAGTCGGTGCTCTCTTTGGTCTTACATGAGTGAGGTCTCACTCGCGAGGTTTTCTTATCAGCTGTCCCCGTAACTCTGTCAATCGTCGATGACATATCTCTCACCCTTCAAATTCGCGTTTCGTGCCTCACGTCGGAGCTGTTTTCGGCCGCCACCTGATCCAATCATGGCACTATCTGAGGGGGCTACTCGTTATGTACGAAGCGTGGCTTTTTACTGAGCTTTCTCTCTCAAGTTAGAAAGTCGGGTCACCTGTCCAAGGTACTCCAAATCGTCTCCATGAAAAGACCCCGGTACGAGTTCGAGCCGAACGGATGCCCAGTTCCCTGATCTGACCTACTGTGAACGGAACTCTGGCCATGCGATTAGGATGTCAATTATTTATTTCTTTGTCTGGCTGATCCGAGACTATGATCAAGCTTGACGAGTTGGAGGCGGGGTGCGGACAATAAGGACGACCGCGTAAATTGTACGCTCGAGCCGTCATTGGGAAGAAGTAACTGTAGGTGTGTACACTCCTCATTCAACAGACCATATGTCTTGCAGAGGCTCTCGAAAGGCACCGCCCTTGACAAGAAGGTCGTTACCAAGCACAGCGTTTTTTTGGCTGCAAGGTACCCAAAACACATGCAAGTATCGAGAAATTATCAGCGTATATCAGCACTTCCCACCCGACATAGTAGGTCCATGATGCACTAGGCAATGTCCATCCACGCGATGCAATTCACTAGATACAGTAAGAGTGAAGACTTAAGCACAGGCTCTTGGTAGTGCAACCCCGGCACTGGGCGGCCCGGGGTGGCCAAGCGCTCAGGTTATACGTCATTGTTGCCGTGTGAGGGGGCTAGGCTGGCAATATCAAGTATTCAGGGGCAGAGCTGACGAACGCTAGACGTACGAAAAGTGAAGAGTTGCAGGAAGGTGCGTGCTAGCGGAGCTGAGTCGAGGCGTCGATAGTTCTTCTCGGCATGAGCTCGACCTGCCTGGGTCAGGGGAACCAAGTCACGTGAAAGTGTATAGGCACGCACAAATCGACATCAACATCGACTCGTTCGCGGCGGCGACCTCCGAGGTGTGCAGCAGCCGAATGACCGAACTTGACGGATCACGCCAAGAGGTATCCAGTCCCTGGGAAAAGCAGTAGCATGAGAGAAGGCTGGAAGAGTGTCCGAATCTACGAACTTGGAACGTCGGGGATGCAAGCACTACGCCACTACGCCACGGCCAATATCGTCAATGCTAGTTACCCGAACCCATGGGCCCAATCAAACGAATTTGAGTAGTCATCGAGTCATCATTGGTGGGCTCTCAGGGTTGTTGCAACTCATTGGCCATTCAATTATGTCGCTACAGCCGTAGCATTCAGTTTGGTGAATACAATTCTGAGGTCTGGATTTCCTGGTTAGGTACACTCTTGCCTAAGAAAAATGTAACCTGAGGGCAATAAAACAATGCAAAAGAAGGCTCTTGGAAGGGACTACCGAGCAATTAAATCAGTCCCACAACTTGGAAGCACCTCAAGGTGTACTTTTCGATTGGGAGCAGTGCCTCGCGGGACTCGAGACAGGCAGTACGAGCTATACGCATCGCACACACCTGTGTCTAGATTCAGCATTCGGAACTGGACGGCAAGAAAGTTTCGTTATCCAGTTTGTCGGCTGAGTAGGAATGCGATTATATGAAACGTGAAAAACACTTCGACACAAGGGGAGGCCTGAGTGTGCACAGCGCAAGTGAGGGAAAGAGGTAAGGAGCAGAAGAAAAGAACAAGTCGACGAGGGCGAAAGGAGAAGGAGAGTGTGCAGAGGCAGAGGACACAAACGACAGGGGACGGATGGCCTCGACAGGTCGATCTTGGCACAGAATGGGAAAGGTACGACCACGCAAGAAAAAATTAAAGGGTCGAGAGTACAGGGCAGTATTTTTTGGGGTGCAGGTGAAATTGTCGGTTTGTTCGGTTTGAAAAGGCTGGCTGGTAAGCAACGCCCTTACCCCGAACCAATAGGAGGCTCCCCGGAATATCTCACCATGATAGCTAGCCGTGAACTGAGTTGTAGACAGACGCTAGGAGGCGATTTTCCAAGAGCAATTTAATTTCCTGGAGAACATATGAGGCCGTCGCGATGTTGTTGAGCCGAGACGAGAGGCTTGGGTGTTGGCCGACGCTCCGACGCATCCATTCTACTCCGTTTCACGTCCCGCTCCAACCATTACGTGGCCACAAAAATCAATCATGCCATGTCTCAGACTAACTTACTTCAAGGTAGAATACCACAACCGCAACTACGGCCCATTTCGCGAACTCACCTGACCAACACGCAGACATCATACGGACCCACAAGACACATAGGTCTCCGTCACAATTTAAGACATCTTCGATACGGCTGCGGCGTCATGCTCTTGCACAGGTTCGATAGAAGGCTTGCCTTTGTGCTATCAGACCTGACAATTAGGGAGGAGAGCAATCGATCAAGAAGTCAACTAGTCAACGATTGGAACTCACGCGAGTAGTACTACTCGCGTGAGTTCCAATCGTTGTTCAGGGACGACGATAGATAGATTGCCTAGAGCATGATATTGATGACGGGACGTCGCGAAAAGAGCAGTATACTGAAAGGTACGGCCCGACCACGAGGAAAACAATACAATACCAATACCATAGTGCCATCAGTGACTTTGGGCTAAAACCGAAGTATCCAGATCGAGTTAAATGACGCCTGGATAATAGCCGAGGTATTCGGTTACGCTGCGCTCTACATCCATGGCAGGCCAGACTGGGCTTGGACGTGATCGCATCCGAATTTTACGTATGCACTGCCACGCCAGGAGTGACTGATAGCCAAGTTTATGATTTCTTATCCTACAGGGGGAGCGGAGTATTGGCTTCATCACGCGGTCAAGACACGCCCAAGTAAAGTGGTAGCCGACCCAGAGAAGCATTTCTATTATGATGGCATTGGAAATTATATCACAGGTCTGCCCAGAGTTCTGTTGGGGATAAATTGTGCGAAGTGATCGAACATCTCTGTGTTTGTTGCCTGCATAAAAATATCCATGCATTATTGTATCAGCACAAACAA
>WTXF01000590.1:0-14593 GCA_022496215.1 Russula brevipes | reverse complement strand
AGAGGAACGACTCGCCGTCTGCGCCAAAGGCCGTGCCGAGTTGGTGGACAACTTCGTCCATTGCGTCATGACCGAATGACATCGTTCCCAAATGAAGTTTCTTCATTTCCATCTCTGTCGAGGAAGGCTATTATTCAAGGGAACAAGGCGAGAATTAGGAAAGTGAGATACCATTCTGGGTGAGAGTGCCGGTCTTGTCGCTGAGAAGATACTCGATTCGGCCGAGTTCTTCCGGTAAAGTGCTCGTGCGGACGATCGTGCCCGGGATCTCGTTGTCCTTCATGATCAGATGCGCATACACCGTCTTTCCCATATCCAGGTTGACCCGTAAACTGAATAAAAGATCAGTGTTGCCCAATTTCGTGGATACACAGAGACTTGCCTGATGGGGATGATCGACGAGAACAGAATCAAGAATCGGAAAACGTAGATATACCATAATCCACGGAACCCGTTCAGTGCAACGAGCGCAACGGACAGTACGAAAGAAACCGCACAAAGAATCTTTCATTCACAGCGTCAGCATAGGTTGGTTCAAAGGGAGGCCGAGAGCGACACGCCTTGGCAAGTTGGCTGATCTCCAAGTCCAACAGCCCAACTTTCGTTTGCGGGTGACTCGTGTTCATCACTGCCCGTGTCTCCGGTCCTGTGTAGACCACAAACCCGATAGCAGAGCCGCGGCTAGCACCGTGTTCGCCCATAGCACGTTCTCCGCCGAGAGTGGCTCGACTGTCGGCACCTGGACCATGGGCACCTCGTTGGAAGACACCCCGGGTGGCGTATTGATCGTGAATGTGCCAATGAACGCGTGAATGTCTTTGGTGGGCGCATCCGCTGCAGGGATAGGAATGTGAACAAAAGAAGGATGAGCAATAACCCTTTCGGGCGCACCGTAAATATCCGCGTCAAGGTTGAAAAGCTCCTGGTCGGAAGGCAGCTTCTGCGTCGCTGGGACAGCGACGCGCAGCTTCCAGTCTGTCTCTCCGTCCAGCTGATCCGTGCGGATGAAGCACGTTCCTGAAGAGTCGGACGTGCGGAGGAGAACAAGATCGGCGGGCACCCGCTGGTTCTTCTCCAGCAGGACGAGATCGCCGACGCGGATGGAGGACGACGGGACGGCGCGCGTCGGTGGCAGGTTGCTTTCAAGCAGAGAGTGCGACAGCTCGTCGTCGTCAGAGCGGGATGGGGATGAGTGCGAGGCGAGGACGAGGTAGCGCGCAGAATTTGCCTCGCGGTCGCGCAAATTGCGCTTGTAGTCGTCGTAGGCTTCCTTTCCCATCGTCACGAGGAGTACAAAGGCGAGCGGAGCGATGTATGTCACGAGAAAACCTATCAAAGGGGTTGGCGAGAGGGGAAAGGAGACGTCAGATCTACTCGCAGCAGCGACACTGGAGAGGAAGCGCGAGCGCACCGGTTCTGAGGGCGGAACGAATTGGGATAGAGCGACAAGGAGGAAATAGAGGTTGAAGAAAAACTTGAACTGTTCGTAAAAGACGATGGGAGGAACGTGAATACGTTGTACTTTTGATTGCGGACAATGTTTGGCGGGAACCTGCTCTGCAGTTTCTCTGTTTGAGATATCGAATGAGTCCGCCTTCGGAAGACGCATATACGCATGTCCACGCACCTGGTGGTCGTAAGGGTACAGTCCGAGATTTGTCCTTCGATCCTCTCCGCAACGTCGATCGCTACAGGCACAAGTCCATGAAGTCATAATGGAGAGCTGATGGTGACTGATAGACAGACCTGCGAAGCTGCGTCGTGAGCCCTCTTAGCGCTGGCGGGCCTATCATCCTCATCGTGCAAGAAGCCAGGATCGCGCTCTCCCTCGCCAAGCAGCGTCGCCTCTTCCTCAGGCGCTCCCTCGCCATAATCGTCTCTCCGCCGTCCCTTTTTCCTCCTAGCAGACGAAAAGGAAGAAGAGGAAGAAGACGCGCGCCGCGGCGGTAGTGTTGAGAGGAGCACGCAGGGGCATGGGTGAGCCCGTGCGCGAGCCGGATGCGAGGATGCCGGTGGCAGAGGTGGGCTCGTTCGGACGCTGGTGTTGAGCCGAGTCGGAGGAGTCGAGGCGCGCGGCGTGGCCGTTTCGGTTCCTATATGTTGCGGAGCGTGTGCAGACGGATGTCTGACATAAACCGAGGCGCGGACTCGTCGTGGGAGGGGGGAATAGAGAATTGGTGGGATGGAGAATGTGCGATTGGCGTGCCCCGGAACGATCTTGGCGTCCTCGAAGGGTTTGTGTTTGTGAGGCGCGCGTCACGAGGGCTACGAGTGATGCCCGGAAGCGCTCGGCGGAGGCTGCGAGAGCTACGGCGAGGCCGGAAACCCCGAATGCTTTTGCTCTGGCTTCCACCACTACAAGAGGCACCCCACTTCCACTGTTTTCGTGAACAAAGTAGGACGTCTAAAGATGACCAGGGAATACTGAGAGAGGGGCGATGCCCACAACGTTCAGAGGGCTAAGGGGCGGTGGAGGCCGATCTCTCTGAGGGCCTGTGCGCCTTTTCTGACCTGAACAATTTGCACCGCATACATCGATGACCTTGTGCTGTCTCCATTTACGACTGCACCATGATTCTGCACGACTTCCGCGTTCATCACTGCAAGTATCGTAATATCGTAAATGATCGTCCCTCAGAGTTTTCAGCGGATAAAGCGGTCACGTGGGGTAACCTCACGTGTTGCCATCACCTGGCAATTTAATATTCAAAATGAGTCCATCGAGATCTAAGCGCTCCAAGCTCTCCGCCGTCGTCGCGTGTGGGTGCTCGCCTACGCAGAAAGCAGACGTCGCCCGACTTATCCGGGCGCTTTACGAAGAAGCGCGTCTGCTGCACTGGGGATGGCAGAAACTACGTGGATCAGTGATCCAAACAGCCGATGTTGATGCCATGCCTGCTTGCCCGATGCATTCCCCAATTACTGTACCCAACCACCCACCGTTGAAGCCCCTTCCTGCCGATACTCATAGGCGTCGGGATCGTCGGTGAAGAAGGCAAGCAGGCTTCGCTCGCCGCCGACTTTTCGGTGACGCAATTCAGTCACTTGACGAAGCTCCTGCTCTGGCACGGCCGCAACTCGTACCGGCGCTCGGCCAAGGTGGCGCAGTTCGTGACCCACCGAGGGCTCGCCATTTCTGATATGCAACGATCTACACGATGGCGCGTGTGTTCTCTCTAGTGCTTGAACGAGATCTGAACGAAGATCTGGCGCTCTCGTATCCGGAGTTTTACAAGGAACTGACCAAGGTGCGTAGGCATTCAGACTTGAAACTATCTTTCAGGCTATCAAATACTGTGATCAATTCATCGCTGTTTTCTGCACCACTGAGCCAGAAACGCGACCCAAAATTACCGCGTCAAGCATTTGGCGATAAATCAATGAACGATCTTGTCTCCTACAGTGACAAATCCCCAAAGGCATTCCGCAAGTTCTGCTTCAGCTGCTGTCTTCCAAAGATGACCACCAGCCACTGCTTCCTCCAATACTGTCAATACGTCAAAGAGTACATTGATGGGATGGTCTCGTAGCAGATACGGAGATAGAAGATACCAGGGATGCTCACTAACACTGAAGACATATATTTCCACGTTACAGACAGCTGCGACCACGAATGACAAAGCTATAAGACTATGATAATTATCTTACGAGAAAATCATCACATTGGAACAAATCAACGCGTTCGTATGTCGGGGCTCACAGCGTAGTTGCAAAACATGCGGTGTTCTGTTGAGAAGTACAAGAATTCTCCTGAGTCCGGCCAATGTGCGGTAAAGTGCTGTAGTTGAGATCGGGAGCAGATAAGGAATCGAGTCGAGAGGAAAGTCAAGAAGCAACCCGTGCTTTCTGTCTCGCCGACCTAGTGGAAGATAGGTCCCGCCGCTACCGGGATGCACTTGATATGTAAAAACTGCGACAGCTTCAATTGATCGCACAGCGAGCGATGGCACGAAGCACGATTTACGAAGAGTACATACCAAACTTGTGTTCAGAACGAATAAATAAGGCCTGGGTGTTAGTTGGGCGAAAGTGTATGTGCGTTGTGTTCATGTTAGTCCTCGTTGCTATGTCTTGGATCTAGGCGTCGGAGCTATGGAACTGCCAAACTTTCAGGTCCGAGAGGACCACACGTATGTATTCAATTCTTGCAAAGAGTATCTGCGGAGAAGACATTGAACTCAAGTCATAGTGCTGTGTCAGGCATTGCAATCGCTTCTGAATAATCGAGCAATGTCGAATCCCTGCATCAACTCCCCGCATCGGATTGCCCGGGGTTGGAAGCCTCATACCACTGTCCTAGCGATGTAGAAGCTACTCTCCGACTGGAACGCCTCAACCATGACGCGGAGTTCTAGTATAGTGCATCCGCAAGACTCATCGCCTTCATCTTGATTCAAATTCCTGTGTCTTGTCTATACCGAATGCGCTGATTAAAGACATTCACGCATGCATTGGCACATTCAAGATCAACAACCCACGGAGCGTGACAGTGTATTCCAATGAAAGTGCCCATGGTCCAACTGTCGAGCCGCTCTCGGCGGAGGAAAACATGCTAAGGACGAACACCGATCTCGTTGTGGGCTCTGCTATCGACTTCGTGATTTACACAGACCAGAGACACGGGCAGCGATGAACAAGGGTGACTCGCAGACGAAGGTTGGGCTGTTGAATCCAGAGATCGGCCACCTCGCCAAGGTGCGTTGCTCTCGGCCTTCCTCTGAGACAGCCCAAGCTGAGGGGAGTAAATGAAGTTTCTGTGCGCCAACCTTTCGAACTCTCCATTGCGCTTGGTGCGTTGAGCTACCATGGTCGAGCCCTCCCCCACTTCTGGATCGAGGAACGTGGTCAGCGTCTTGCGCGATACCGTCTCCGGCAAAGCTCACCTTCCTGCGAGATGGCATGAATGTCTTAACTGCGCGTATCGCCCAAAACAACGACTGTCTAGCAAAGGAGAGGCGAAGGTCTGTGCAGTCTGGTCGTCGCATGGCGCATGGTAATCGAAGCGTCAGACAGGGACTGCAAGGCGCCACCAAATCATGTCGCGGTCGTAGGGGTCGAGGGCCGCAACGAAGCGATGGCGGCTATTGTCGGCGTGGACACGCTCTAGCGCGACTGTGAGCTGACCGGTATCGAGGACACGCCGCATGACGATGCCCGCGGGACACCCGAGCTGCTTCGGAACGTGGGAATCGAGACTGGATGCCAACGGATACGGTGGTTACGGTGGTTGTTGAACGCTGTGGTTGTTCTCTCAGCCCGTCATCGCGTCTGGTGCGCCGAACGGATCACGTGCTTGTCTCACTCTTGCCAGTTGCGGTTTTTGCGGACTTTACATCACGCCGCTTCACAAAACTCTGGCACTGGCACCCGATAGTGACTCCCGAATACCGTAGTCACGGTAATATGGAAACTGTAACGAGGGTCAGGGCTTCGAGTAGCATCAGGAAGAAAACTCATAAGCCTTGGACTCATAAATGCGAATCCGCAGTTGGTTGCTAGGCTTTTTATGATCCACAGGACTACCGAAGCGAAGAACGTTGCTGACTCCAACCTCTTTGGGAATCTATGGTACGAGCACAGTAGTGAGACCCTGTAGCCGGTACTTACTTAAAACTGAATAATGAACACCTACCGCTTCCAACTTGTTGCCATTTTCATTGTTACTACCCCGCCACTGGGCCGCCAGATGTGATAATAATTTCTTCGTACTGAACTGGCACTGGATCGACCCCACCCAGGTCTCACCGAGTCCGATGTCACACCTTGAAGTATGGTTTCGTCTTCTCGCGTCAAGACATGGCATACTGTAGCTCACAGAAATCTTCTTCTAACCTAATCAGAGGTGGATACTATTACTCTCTGCGCGGCATCGGGCTTTGTAAATCCTTTGCTCTCGTAGTCGCCTAGCAAACTGCGCAGTCTGCACCCGCGTCCCTTGAGATCCATTGGTTCCTTGGCATTCTACCGGTGAACTACGCAGATGATCTTTGAGACATCGCTCCAGGCGATAAAATAACATCTCTCCGTATACGAGGCATGAATGAATATCCTGGTTCTTTTTGATAGCCGTCCTTAACCATCCTACAAAGTGCTGCAGTTTTTCGGATAACTTTGACCCATATTTTGGTCCGCAGCAACTGAATCCCTCTTGGACCTCATTTGCACCCCCACCGCTCCTGCACTATCCCCCAGCTGCCTCAGTGCGGAGCGCACAACGGCAGTGGTGGTCATCCCATGCCTCCGTCGATCGTTTCGTTCGGGGAGTTTGAGGACACGTTGGGGCTCCCGAATTCATGCCCTTTCAAGTGCTTTTGTGGAAATGAGGTCGCAGCGCTCGCAGCATTTAAGGCTGGCACTGCACTGCTGCAGAGGCCTTGGTCAGAATTACCGATACATAGTATCGCTAGTCTCTCTCCTTGTCACACATAGGGTGCTGAGATATCGCATAGCACCAACCCCAAGTCCCAGTTTGCTGTGGCCTCGTATCATCGAGTCTGTGCCCCTCTTTTGCCTGTGCCGCTCTTTTGCTCGATTCATGGTTTTGCTAATTCCAATCTCGTTTTCAGACGCTACTCTCGCCCCTGGGTGCCAGCGTATCTCCACCCTCACCACCAATTGAAGAACATATCATATTCCGCTCAAAGCGGCTTGGGTTAGCTATCGCTCGGATAGAATCGATCTGAAGTTGAAATGAGGTGGAAAGGCACGATTGGACATCCCTGATTGAACATGGGATCGCTAATGCGGAGCAGTCACCACTACGCTCTTCCTGGTCATTCTGGTGTTCGGCGGGGGGATCACCGTTCTACAACATTTTGAGCCGCTGTCGCAAACGTCGTGTCGCTCTGCCCAGCTGGTTGATCATGACATAGAATGTGGCCAATTTTGCGATTTCCAATCGGGCTGTGTTATACAATGTTCAACGCCTTCCACAAGCTTGCACGGCAAGTCATTCCAAAGTTGGGTGGTTCGAGCGCAGGGACAGAACTGGGACAGCGTCGGAGTTTGAACCATTGGTCTTGTCCGCCGGCTGGGAGCGAGGCGGGTACCCGTCGCGGTCTCGTCTCATGAAATCCATCATCTCACTGCCAGCAACCTCGAAAACCAAAAAATTTAGAACTTTCTATGCGATAAAACCCGCCCCAATATGCTTGCGTAATGTGTATCCGACGATTCTCTGTCCTCTGCTACACATTTTCTCCTCAGTCGCCACCCAAAAACCTCACCCTAACTAACGTATCGTGAAACCAGACAACAGAGAATCCTCTCAGCGGCTCTCACGTCCACAGGGGGCCTGTAGTGACCACGAGCGAGCGGCAACGCTGCGATGGGCGCGCTTCCCAACCCGCCCGCGCAACTCACCGCTCTAGCTGGACCGACATGCGTCTCCGAATACCTCGCGCCCTCCGACCCCAGTGCATACACGTAGCACACTTTCCCTTTTCATATATGTATCGTCTCCTCCCTGGGCGACAAGGCAGAAAAACATCTGACATGATCATAGAGTAATCGGACTCTGCACTAACTGGGAATCGTCGCTTTTCAAGTAGCTGGATATACGAAGTCAAGGAAGTTGGAGGAGAATGAGAATGAGTGGCATCCGCGTCACGTATGCATAACGCTACCTGATCCTCGTTATAGTTTTAAATTGCACAGACCCTGCGGCCTCCGGGTGTCTGATATGATGCTGTGAAGCCTGAAAAAGAAGGGTAGACCATCTGGGGCATGTCATGTACGTACAGGAATCATTGTTTCATCCACCGGCACGTGCGTTTGGAATATCATCGATATCATCCTCGGCCTCGGAGTCGGAGTAAATGCCAGCAAATCCGAGGCCTTTACCATATACAGGACTCAAAGTGAAGTAAGTTCAATTGAACTTCTCTGGGGATCTATGGTACGAGTATGATGAGACCCTGCGGCTATGGAAAACCGGACAATGAATTTTTTTTGGCCATTTTCATTGTTCTACGGTTGACCCTTACAGCCAGTGGTAATAACGCTGCGTACTGGTTGGCATTGGACCAACCCCATCAAGGTCTCGCCATCGAGTCCGATGTCACACCTTGATGTATGGTTTTGTGTTCACATTTCCAGACACGACGTACTCCTCAGTGGCGTATAGCTATTTTCTACACAGCCTCATGCTTTGCCACCTCTCGCCCTCGTAACGCCCAGGGGAACTGCGCAGTCTCAGCTGCGCGCCACACATACTTTGTGATCTATTATATTGCTCTCGTAGCGTTTCAGTGAACTGCGCAGGTGCTTTTGGCGAATGTGTTACATCACTGTGACGTTAAGGGAGCGGTCGCTATGATTCTAGGGGAGATGTTGGGTCAGACGAGGTAACATCTATGCGTTTACCTGATCGTTTTTGATGGCCGTCCCTAACCATCCTACTAGATGCTGCAATTTTTCAGATGAATTTGACCCCATATTTGAGTCCGCAGCAAATGAATTCTTCCCGGACCTCGCTTGCGCCAGGACGCAACGCCGCCGCTCGGTGGACATTATGTTCATAACGCCCCTCTTTATCATTGGCTCACTATGCATGGCAGAAATCGTATAAAGGGAGCCCATTGCTCCTGCACTATCCCCCAGCTCCCAAGAAAGCAATCTACTACTACAGTCCTCATCTACTCTCTACAACAATGCTCTACAAACCCCTCGTCTCTTTGGTCATGGCCTTCGCTGCGGTGAGCAGCGTTGCCGCGTCTGTTACCCCAGCGGACGGAGAACCGCAGAAAGGAGCGCCCAAAGGCCCGTTTGATCATGCCAAGCTTGGGCCGATCTCGCCGTCGAGTTGCAATGCCACGCTTAGTTGCTGCGACCTACCTACGCCACCAAAGAACATGACAGGGGAGAAGGCAGGGAAACCCGACTTTCCCCCAAGCCCCCAAAATGTTACTGTTGGGGGATGTAGTGACTTGGACATCAATGCTATTAGTAAATGGTATCGCTAGTCTCTCCTCCTTGTCACACTTGGGGTGCTGAGATATCGCACAGCGCCAAACCCCAGGTCCCAGTTTGCTGTAAACGCGATCCGGAGGGTCTGTGCCTATCTTTTTCTCGACCACTGGTTGTTGCTAATTCCAACATTGTTGTTTTCAGACGCTACTAAAGCCCATGACTGCCAGCCTGTCTCCCTCAACAACACCAATTGATGAACATAGTACACTCAAAGCGTCTCGGGTTGGCTATCGCGTTCGGATGGCGGATGGAATCGAGCTGAAGCTGAAATGAGGTAGAAAAGCATGGCTGGACCATTTTCCTTAAACGATACATACACGGTCACGGTACCCCGAATGTATTAATCGTAAACAACGGCACTTAGCGGTTCTCATTGTGTCGTTGTCAACCTTCCTTTGATCTATACCTACTTGTTTTGCCTGTTTTTCGGGTGAGATGTGATTTTGGCATGTTTCGCCTTTTCGAGACCGATGCACTTTGAGTTGTATTAGTGCGGCGACGAGAGAACACATCGCGTGCAAACCCTGGCGAGTTGCTGAACCTTTTTCTTTTCGCCATATGGGATGTTGCGTGTTGGGCCGCTTGGGCGTGAGGCCCTTTCTTCCCCTCCAACACATCCGCCACTGAGAGCGGTGCGAAATGGTCGACACTGTGTTCTCGCATACATGCTGGCTCTCCATCCTATCGTGGAGAGGGCCGAGACGCCAAGCCACAAGCGTCGTACGAGTAGCCGTGGAGGAACGAATCGAGGTACTAGTATGAGCGCGAGGGAATTGGACCAGTTCCTTTCTTTGGGAGGAAACGAGAATCGTCTTTTCCAGGCAAAACCGGCATCGGGGAGATGGTCGAGGATGCCGCTGATCGCTTCCCTTAAGGTCTGAAGGAGCCTCACGATCGCCCTTATCTGTCTCTCCAGCCCACCCAAAGAGGTTCCACGTACCATCCAGTGTTGTGATTTTGTCCTTATTTCCACGTCACGGATCAGTTTCGGGTGCAGGAAATTTGCAGAGACCCAGCTCGTCCTTAGGTACTCGTCGACGGTCCTAACAGTCTTGGCCACCTTGTCGTCCTTGCTACCCTCTCGCTCTCGTTCTCGATGGACGTCCGCGAGGCGGTTGATGACGCACTGCACACTTCTCTATGTCGAGTCAAGTTTCGCTGTCGGCGCCTCGCGAAGTTGAGCACTTCGAATCTGCGCATCACGTATTTTTCTGGTGCCACCAAGATAGATCAAGCACTTGAGCCATGGTCGAGATCTCCGATTCAGCGGGCGATTGCCACTCGTATTCCACAAATGCGAGAAAGGAGCGCCAATACAAACGCGAGCACGTCGTTCCGTTTTGTCCAGGAAGGCACCAGGAGCGCACCAGAATTATCGCTTCCTTTTCCTTTGTGGCGATTTCCCAAACTCCTCTGCCCTACTTCGACTTGATCGAGCCGGCAATATTGCGGACGAGCGGCGCGGTTCCAGTTCCCTGTCTTCTCAAAAAGTAATAGAAAGCCCATTTAATAGCATCTAATCTTTGCGATCTCCAAATTCAAAGTCATCGACAGTGAGTTGCACGTGCCCTTCCATCATACTGCCAGAAATGCCGGATAGAGGGCTCCGTCTCATATCGTGGCTGGGCATCCTGAACAGGTGCGACGACACTGAGGAGATAACAATGCGCGCAGATGACAGTCACTATGGTGGTAGTTGTCGCGGTACCGGTGTCGGTTTTAAAAAGGAAGTCTGACAGTCCTAGGAAAAACAGTATGTGAGCGCTCAAGTGAGCGCTAGTAAGCGCTGGGACAAGGTCGACCACGAGGACCATGCGCCATCCCTCATACAGGAATTTCCGTATGCGCATTTGAGAGGATGATTGTATCTTTGAAAGACGTTCACATATTCACGGACCCACTGCTGGACAAGTGCCGCTGACGGACTGGATCTGATATTACTGGGTTGCACGGCAGTTCCTTAGCCACGTTGGAATATTTCACACGTACACGTGATGATCCAAAGCCCACCAGCTGACTCGGAACTGGGCAGTGCTTCTGGGCGTTCAAACACTAGGCGCGTTGACTACCGGTATGCATGCGTGGATGTCCGGAATGACATGGCGTGTATTTCACATATTTACATTCACTGGAGACCCCACTATGCTCCAAAATCAAGTCGGTTGGGACGTGGCCGTAAGGCTACCTGCGACGTGGGAAGATTAGGCGGCAAGTCCGAAGGGCCTTTGGCAAGTACTGAGTGCCTATGGTACCTCAGCGAAGAACGCAAGTCCACGATTGCTAGGCCGAAAAAGACTCGGAAATCATTCGCAATGATGACGATTCAAGAACATAGATACATCGTGACCTAGGTTTCTCTTCTCTTTCACTTTGGACCATCCGGATCTCGTTCGCACTCTGGTAGGTAAGCTTGACCGTACCAATCATAGATTGCGTAGTACAAAGACCGATTGGAAGGGGAGACGTAGGTGGCGTACGACCCTTGGGGTTTGGGGCAAGACAAATTACCCCTGTGCGTAGACTGTATTCTCGCATAGTTGAGGCAAGGCGTGTTGATGGCATTCGCCGCTCCATATGGGATAACTCGCCCCGCGGTAGGGAAGATTGTATGAAAGCAATGTCAGCAGCGCGGAGATGGGACGAGGAAGGGTCTCGTCACTCTCGTGAGAAGACGTGAGACCAATGGAATGTTTTGAACTCAGCACCGGCATTTACCGAAGGCGACCGGCTCTGGGAGAGATCAACATCGTCATCCTCGCCCTTCATCAGCCCCTCCACCAGCCCTGCTCGCAGGCACGCTTGAGGGACCCACGAATACCTAAACCGTGGATGTGTCTCATATTTTTAGTGCAGAATTTACTGCCAGGCGCAACAGTCAAATCGACTTTTTTCCAACCGACGCCCAGAGACGTCAAGACCGTGATCCTCATTCCTAACTCAGGTGACCAATCTCTGCAGCCACAATTATGTCGAGAAACCCAATACGCCGGCAGTTGGCCACCACCAAAACGAGGAGTTGTTCTCTTCATGATGGTCTAGATCTCAGATACTCAATTCGTTGGGGAAGAAGCACCGTGCCTGGGGTCGAATTGCCCCAATGTGAAGTCACCCTTGTCTGTTTCTCTTTCACTTCCCCGCAAAGCACAACGGCGAACGCTTGGAATGACTACCTCTTCCTCCCTTCTTTTTCTTCCGGAGGAGATCATCCTCAAGATCCTTGGATGCGGTGACTACCGTGCAATATTGGCCTGTAAACGCGTGAGTTACGTTCCGTGTATATGATTTTGGTTTGTACCTCCCTGAAATACCCGGTGATCAGACTTGCAGACGGATAAATGACATCGTCTCCGGCTCCATCAGTCTACGCTATTCGCTCGGGCTTTCAGCCAGTGGCATGCAGCATGGTTCTTGTGGTTCTTTTGGGAAACTGCAATGTTTGGAAATGCTTGCGGCACACGAGACCGCTTGGCGCACGCTATCTTGGACAGATAATGCTCCCGTGAACATGGTTGTTGGTTGGCAAGAGCCCGTTTCCGTGTCTGGGAATGTCATTGGATTTCCCCAGCAATCTGACGCGCCGCACAAAGAGCTCCTGCTCCTCCGCGCGCCATCGAAACTCCGTAACGTGATGATGAAGACTTGGAAGCTTCAACTTCCGTACGATACACAAGATTGTTGCATTGACTCTGCGCAGGATTTACTCATTTCTCGTTGTGGGCATGTCACCTGTATTCATACGCCGCATTTCCATTCTCACTGCTGCTACTTTAGGGTCAAATCCTTTCATGTCCGATCCCTTTTAACGGGGGAAAAGCATCCACTGACGCAGGGTGTTGGTGTCTTCAACGCTACAAACAGTTGGCGGTACCGCGTCGGGAGTATGCGCATCTGTGGTGACAATTTCGCCGTTGCATCCGAGCAAGGACTGTACATATCCGTCTGGAACTGGAAGTCTGGCGAACACATATCAGATTTTGTGTGTTCTTTTTCCTAAACGAAACGATATCTCATTATCTGACCATGAGCCAGATGGCATCGCTACGGTCGTCCGTCTTTACCTTTCTCGATGAACATCACATCCTCTTTCCGAGTTCGATCGATGACGGGCTTTACGTATATGATATCCGCGCCATGCCGCCGATCAACATGAGGAAACAAAACCTGAAGGGAACACACTGCTTCGAAATTTCTGTACCCCAATCGTGGGGCCATGAAGCACATCACACCATCGACCTCACCTGTAACTCGCTTGCAACAGGTTCAGGTGCAACGATGGGCCCCTTCTGCACAAACTCACACGACCGCATGATATCTCTATGGATAACTGTGGGGCTGGACCCAACAGGCGCACACACAAACTGGGGACAAGACTGTCACGAAATCCACGTGCGTGCGCACACGCTTCTGATGTGGACGCAAGCACACCCAGCTCCACCAAATGCGTGCGTCGTCGTTCCATGGTCAGCGTGGAGCCCTGCGGCAGCGCGCGTCGTCGTGCCGCGGGTAGACGACAGCGCCTTGCTGTACATGTGTCCGTCGCAGCCTAGATTTTCTGGCTGCGGAATGCGCATTGTCTCTCCGCCAGTGCTGAGCGACGGTACATACACTATCTCTGTCACGGACTACCACCCCGCTCGCGTCTTTCGTGCTCGCAAGCAGAAGGTCCCAACGGTGAACGCAGAGCCCCGTAACAAGCCTGTGGTTGCCCATGCGGAATGGAGCAACCCGAGTACGCAGGATGGCGGTTACTCCCGGGTCGATCTAAGAGTCTACCCCTCCCCACGGTGCGGGCTTTTCTTCGCTGTTTACATCCCCAATGTATCACCCACTCCTTCAAACTTAGTTTTTGGCCGCCCAACCGTCACGCCTCGTCTGCGATGGAAGTGATAAAGAACTTATCTTCCTGAGATGGCATGGTCCCCTCAGGAACTGGAGAAGACCTGCACCACG
The DNA here is from genome assembly GCA_022496215.1 of Russula brevipes. Classification (NCBI taxonomy): domain Eukaryota; kingdom Fungi; phylum Basidiomycota; class Agaricomycetes; order Russulales; family Russulaceae; genus Russula; species Russula brevipes. The sequence goes on along the minus strand of WTXF01000590.1, from coordinate 673 downwards.
TGTGCTACTCGAGCTACGGAAAAAAGGATGCAGTACCTCGAAAAGGATATCCCGCTCCCGGTCAAATTCTGGCACAGCACTTCGCAGCCAGTTTTCAACCTGTTGTGCGAAGATGCAATATTATTCTACACAGTGCGTCCCCACTCAGTGGAACTCCCTCACCGACCACTTAACCATGGAACAGCTCGTTCCCGAAGGCGACACAATTCAATACGCACATTGGTATACGTTTTAGATTCCAAATAGAATATCATACCCAACTTTCACGGGAGCTTTTGACTTTCATCCATCCGACGCGTGCACACTGTTGCGCTTGTTTTTATGCAATCATCAAGGACGCAAACCAGTCAAACTATCATGGACTCGGGCTCTATGGAACTCCAATTAGTGGCCGAGCCCAATGGGCGGAACCACACAACTCGACCTCCGGGTTGAATTACACCAACTATGAGAGGTGTTCCAGTACAGTAGTGGAGTGAATCCACTCTTATGATCGGGATCGGTGGAACACAAGTAGACAGCCTGAAGTTGTACATTTCAGCGATGACTGTATTTGGAAAGCTATTGCTGTAGAGAGGGCCAAAACCCCACGAGTCAGGACATTTTACGGCCGTGTCGATGTGTTACTGTTATATATTTTCCTGGCGCCGTTGAAACCCCTGATTGCGATATC
>WTXF01000059.1:0-198234 GCA_022496215.1 Russula brevipes | reverse complement strand
GTTTTGGACCCTTGAGTGTGCTGAAAAAAATTGCACACACACCAGCTCCAACAAACTCCAACTCCCAAGGCACCGCTTCTGCGCCATGTTACCGGCCTCACGGTAACAGACAAAAGGTATCCATATGTTCCATTTTCTCCGCACCGTGTATTTGTCGCATCGGATTGTTTTACTTCCTGTCCCAAACCCACAAGCAGTACGTATTCCGGCCTTTCCAGGTACGCGGGATACTAGTATTTATTAGGTGGCAAGGCATCGATAGCCAATGAAACGTCCGAAACCAGGATAGGTTCCCTGGCAGAATAAGCTACGTACCAGCACTGCTTGAGCCACTTGGACGTTTCATCATGCAACGGTCCCTAGGGCGACCTGCATCCTCCATAGTCGTCAGGTTCGTGTAACTCCTGTTCTATGGGTGATCTTCCAATTGGCGGAGTGACGGCCTCCCCTGTCCGGCAGACATTATGAGACCTCCTTTCAAGTCATCGACGGCGCACTAGGTCGCACTGTTTCATACCAGGGAAGGAGCAGGCTGTCTGTGCTTCTGAACATGCCCCCGTCATGCCTTGTCAGCGGAAGTAGCGATGAATTGGAACAGCGACAGTCATGGGCATCATGATCTGTGGGCATCGAATCTCTCCTGCAGGCGATTAAGTGGTCAAACCATACAACTCCCGACAAAACCATTTGGGTAAAGGAAAGGGACAACGTGTGTAAGCTTCATTAAGAGAAGTTAACGGTACAGACACGGGAACGCCTCTAAGGATGAAATTTATTGTACCAAGACAAAACGGACCCACGCAATGGCTGACCGTCTTACGCTCTGCTAGCGGGAGTTGAGTGCATCCGCTACTGCATTATTTGTCAAGAACGGAACCCTCTGATCCTCTAGATAATCATCGCAGTCCCAAAATTTGTCCAGTATGTTGCTGTGGCGAACGAGGTGCAGAGTGCGCGTGGTGACGGTCCAGTCAAACCATAGTTTACCATCCGCTTGACGAAAGGTAGTGGCAGCGGGGGAGGCGGGAACGTAGCTCTGCACATTGAGTCGCAAAATTTTAGCCGCAAACAGTTTTTTCACAATGAAGGGAACGTACCACAAGCACCGCACTGCTCTCCTCATTCAACTTGGAACCGTTGAGCTGGGCGACGCGTCACTGATAAGCAAAGAGCTGACAGTGACAGATCCCGACAACTCACCACTACCGCGATTGGAGTCGGGAAACTCTCTTTTATCTTGGCCGTGACGCGCTCTCCGACTGGTGACAATTGTGTGTCGCCGAGACGCGCGGGCGCCTCGTAGTATCCAACCACATAAAGCTGATTCCTGCTGGCGTGATTGGCGGCCTACCTCCGTACAACACGCAGGAGACACGAGAATCTGTTGGCGCAGGAACGAAATGACAAATAAAGGAAGAAAACACACCAGCCCGAGCCCAACCTCCATCATAGGACTGAGATTCGTCCAGTGGTGTTGGAGAGGGACCACATAGACGATGATAATGGATGGGTCAGTTTCGGAGGGTCTACCCAGGAACACGCCATTGACTTTCTGGTGCGGGTATTTGAGGGCATGGAGGAGGATTTTGGTGGAGGCGAGGTTGGTGAGGCGGAAGTTTGGGCCTGCCATAGCGCGAGAACCGGATGGATGCGGATTTGGGCCGGGATTGCCCCGGACCGGAATCGGCTGACGTATGACCTTCTGTTGGCCCGCGCGACGACAGGGCATGTTGACTTTTTCTCTGGTTTTCTCTCGACGTTTGCACCTTTTGGCCGTGTCTACCCATGCCTCTGATTCCGTTCAGTATTTATGTATTTTCTTTCTTGATACTTTTTCTCGATTCATCCTGGCAACTACGATCATGGATTTTAGGTGGCACACCGGCCAACTAACACAGTTTCCAACCGGAGTCACCGGTTCTCTCAATGATGGGCACCATTCCCTCAGTAGGTGTAAGGGACCGAGCGCCTCTGTCTCGTCCAATTCAGCTAGACAGATAGGTAACGACAACTAAAGATGTCGCAAGTAGCCTAATCTTGATCTTGATGGAGGTAACGAAGTGGGACTTTCCCCGGTGATCTCTCTTGGTACAATATGGTGCTTCCCCTTTCGCTCATCCTTCCAGATGGCAGCCTGTCCAGGCGAACGAACGCCGTTATCAGCGGGTTGGGTCAATGTGTATGGTGGTCATTCGTATCCGCGACATGCTTTCGTCACATTCATCTCAGTCCCCTTTGTGACTAATTCATACAAGGGTGCCTGCTGCATTTTCAACCATATCGACCACGCCGACGCCGTACGGTCAGTTGGTCTTGCCTTCTGATATTGTGCAATCTGGTGTGTCACCTTGCCGGGCACTACGCGCGCTTCAAGAGGGGACGAATTGTAGCTGGTTGTCAACGACTCGCCCAACCTTTTGGCCATGGGTGGCTGTTCGTTGCCAGGATGGATTTCGTAAATTGTGCTTCCACCTTGTTAACTTTGTGACAGTGCCTCAGGAATACTCAAACGCTCACTGTGCATGACGCGCTTTGTAGAAGTTACGGCAACTTGCTTCATGTGGTTGATGTAGAAGACGCAGTGACATCTTCGCGTTGCAACCGCACGCACCCGGACCTGTGAGCTGTGCAGTTGAATTGTGAGCCCTTTCTGGTCTTCCCAGGGACGAGCTTCCTTCCGGTTAGGGACTGACCGTAGGCAGGCGGAGTGATCTCCCCAATCATGGTCTGACAACTGAAGTGTGCCAACTTATGGGTCGAGTCTCTTTGGTTCAACTTGTCTGTTTCACCTTCGCTTTCACTGAGAAACCGATGGCGCTGACGGAGGGTGCCGAAAATCACTCCATCGCGTGGGCCTGCCTTGTTCCCAATCGAGTAGTCTGAAGCTCGGAGGACCCATGTTTTGCCGTTCTCCGGTGTGCTATTTGGCGCCGTGGAGCATACAGTCGACCTCGATCACGATGTACATTCCATGCATGTTAGGGGGGATGATCTCAGTCGGGGGAATAGCCTCCGACATTTCCGTTCCCTCCGGGTATTCGCTTCGGATTAGCCTGACCTGAGTGAAGTTGTCGGTCGCCAGTGCGGTGCTTGCAGTGTACAGTAGTGATACGAGTGTTATTTTACACCAAGCTGACTTATCCCGATACCGGTGAATTGTACCACTACGGTTTCCAATTATACCAAGCACCAGGTGTGGTGGTGTCCCGACAGTCCCTATAGGGAATCACGACCACGCCTAGCCGGCCCGATATCCCCGTGGCGCGTCACGTCAACCCCGCCAACGAAACCGTGTGCAAGGACTGCGAGGATGCGAATGGTCCATTCGATGGTGAGGAGGTGGGCTTTCAAAGTAAGTAATCCATTTTTCTTGTCTTCCCTTCCCCGCACAACCTTTGTACCGCGCTGCAGCGCCTCCCGGGCCATCGGCATTCTTTGAATCGTCCAGCGCATAGAAGAATCGAGGGAACGGGTATCCGTGTACTTTACAGTACTCTATTTCGCCCATCCGAGAGAGATACACATGTACGCGCAGTGAGGCGGCCGCATTGCAACAGTGAGAGAAAGAATAAGAATATGGTTAGCTCTCTTGGGCGGAGAGGGGGGAAAACAATGCGCGCACACAAGTCGTAATGGTGGTCCCGGTTGTAGTTCCTCTACTGGCGTGTTGTTCGAACTCGGACCATGTCAGATCGCTAATAAAGGGAAGAACACAACACACAACCCCCACTCTTGGAACGAGCGTGCCAATATCATTTTCCTTGACCAACCTATTGGTGTCGGATTCTCGTATTCCTCCGACGGCTCGACTGTAAACACGAGCCCGGTCGCTGGGGTGGATGTTTACGCATTTCTTGAGCTCTTCATTACCCGCTTCCCTAAGTACGCCAATCTTCCTTTCCATCTTGCCGCAGAGAGCTATGGCGGTACTCCCACACTTCTTGGCTTTCCTCACCCATGACAAACTGTGGCAGATCCGCCCAAGGAAACGCCCCGAAAAAAAAATGATGTCCCTTTGTGTATGTTTTGATGGGAGTGCAAGCAGGGAAACTGCTCCGACAAACGCTGATAGTGGACCTCCGTCATCATCTGATGAGGCCTCTAGCCCTTTCCAATGCGTGCTATTCTCCTCCCCGAACCCAATCCAATGCCTGCAGATGCCCGGTTATGCCACCACCGTGATAGACTTGAAACGGGCCCGACGCCAAATATCGCATCTGTCATCTACAAGAAGAACAAGGAACTCGCCCTTGCGCCTACTCCGCAGTTGGCCAGAATCAACCTTGCATCTGTCATCCTTGCAAATGGCCAAACAGATCCATACATACAGATGGCGTCCGTCCCTGATTATTACTGCGATGGGCACGAAACTCACCGAAACGTTCTTTCTTGCTGGACGTCGCATGCGTATTCGCGAGCGATGCAGCGGACGTGGCAGATGAGAGGAGGACGACGCCGATCTCGAGGCGGACTCCGGTGCCGCAGCAGCCAGGGGGAGCGGATCGGGCGGTGGACGCGGCGAGCGCACGCCACTCCGTCTCGGATGAGTTCCCATATGCGCGGCGGGCTCCGAAGCGGCGTACCCCGCCACCTCACGGACGCCGGGACAGCGGCCAACTCTGCCGGCTGAGGTGGCGGGGGCAGTGGCGGATGCGGATGCGGCATGTGAGGCATGTGAGGATCGTGTGTGCGAGCGTAGCTGCGTCCGTGAGCATAATCTCGTAATCATAGCCCGAGCGCTCAAAGTCGGCATAACCGCGCGACGGGCCTGGCATGGCGTAAGCGCCCGGCTCCTCGTAGCCATAGTCATAGTCGTAGTCGCGTCCATAGTCATCGTCGTAATACGAGCGATGATATCCGTCCTCCTCTGGGTAGACGGGGGCAGCAGGTGGAGGTGGAGGTGGAGGTGGAGGACGCGCGTGCCAGGGCTCCGTGTGCGGTGCTGGCGGCGGCGCGTAGTACGGATCCGGGGCATACACCCCTGGACCGAGTACCGCGTGTCGCCGAGCTCGTACGGGCGCCCATGCCGCGCGTGCCATAAGAATAAGTCGGTCTGGCCTCCCCTCGCAAGCGATGGCCAAAAGGGAACTCGGCACACGACGAGGCTGGAATTCACGCGCCTGCCTGAAGGATGGTACGACCGGTGGCCGCCAAGCGGTGGTCGTGGAAAGATGCTCGCGCTCGGGCGTAGGCGGCTCAGCGGGTAGTTCACCAGGTTCAGGTTTCGGGTCAACATAGCCAGGGCGCGGTAGCAGGATGGCCGCCGTCGATGTGGCAGGCCGCGCTTGCGACGGCCAAGAGCAACCAGAGGCCCGCGCCTCGGTTGGATTCGATGGCACGGTCGCAGCGAGGAACCTCCGCCTGGCTAAGAGTTTGTCTTTTTCTTGGGGGGAGCCTCGCTCGTTTTCCGCTGCATCTGTGCCCTTCCGTTTCGCCTTTTTCGGCTCCGTGGGGCAGGCAGCTCGACCTTATATCCCTCCGGTGGCGGTTCTCCATTGAAGCAAAGGAACTCGATGGCCCCTGCTCGAACGCAAGCTGGAACACACAACTTTTGCATCATTCCTGTTGCGGAAATCAGCCGGTACGGTCCAGCAGCGCTTCTCACGTTCTTCTGGTTGTTCTGTCAACTGGAGCGTCATGATGCATCCACATGCTGGCGATGCGTGCGGATCGTCAATATCAAATCGGCGTGGGCTCAAGACAGAAACAGATCACGCATACCATCGCGATCCTTGGTGAACTCGAACATCTCGGGTGACTTATTTGGCCGGACTGTTGCGTACTCCGTTGTCAGTAGTATGCCTTCCAAGATGAATGTCTTTGTCTCCACGGATATCTTGGTCTCGAGAGCTATGGTGATAGAGCGTATGTACGCCCCAACTCGCGCGGCAAGTGCTACAAGGCACACCACATTCTTCGCATCCGCGCGCTTCGGGAATTAGGGCTCGACCCCATATATGTGCGGACCTCGGCAGGGCGTGCGAGGCGCAGAAACGGCGCCGTGCGCTGATCGAAGGGCGGATGATGGATATGAGTACATGAGTGACCAACCAACCAGAGGGCAAAGCAAAAAGGAACGAAGAACATACTGCCGAGCTTGGTGTCTGTCGTCCAAATGAACTTATGCTCGAACTTTCCACCACGCGCCGACTGTATCAGGGTGTTCAATCAGCCCGGCGCGTTTATCTCGGCCACCGTCTTGTCGTCGACGGGCTCTGGCAGCGGGCGTGGGAGCGCCTCAAAGAATCCTTGCAGGGTGAGCGATCGGCGGCGCAGAGGACACCGCGTCGTCTTCCTGGGGATGAAAGAGCCGACTCTCGGCCGGAACGGTCTGCCCATTCCCAAACTCGATAAAATCCAAGATGCCCTCGACGATCGCGTCCGCGGCACACGCAGCCTTGGCCGCCTCGAACGAGAGGTGAGCCACGTTTACCGAAAAGACGCGGAACAGATACAGTGAGAGCTTGCACACCCGTACTCTGCAACCGTTGCCCACGCAACGTCACATAAGTACTCGAAGGTCCAAAAACCTCATAGGAAGAGGAGAAAAGAAAACACGCACTTCCCGTCAGTTTGCTATCGATAAGGAATATCCACCGCAGCTTGACACGGCTGGCGCGCCACTCGGCGCAGCACTTCTCGAATTTCTGCCGCGGCCGGATCCTCCTCGGTGTCTCCTACCGACGGTTCCTGCACGGAGCCGGGTGTGTCGAGCGGCGCGAGCACGAGTCTGCGCTTCGCGACGGGTTCGGGAGAACCGTGCTTGACGAAGTCTGTCGTGCCCATGGCCGACCGCGACGGCAGCGGCGGCGGCGGGTGCTTCTGCCTTGCGCGCGAATTCCGGTTTCGACAGAGCGCGATGCACCGTTAAGCCGTGTGACGGTGAGGATGCATCGTTTCTCTGTGCGAGGGAAAGAAATGACGGTGAGCGGAGACCAATGAGGCAGCGCGGCGGCGGCGATGGGGGAGGATTGAAGGACTCGAATACGCCCACTTTCTTTTTCCTCTTCCTCGATGATCTCATAATCGAGGGCATCGATGCTCCCAAACGTTTGCGATCAGATGTGGTGCAGGATGAATATCAGGCGTCTGCGCGGGATTGCCACTCTCGCCGTTTTGGGTCGTCGAAAACGAGGGGGAGCGCGACGGGTGCATCGTGGTAGAGTGGGTTGGAAAGGAAGCTTTCTCGAGGTGCGGCTCCTGGTATGGATCGCAGAGGAAGTCCTTGAGGGTGAGTGCGCCCAATTTGAGGAGATTGGAAGAGACGATCTGAAGTGCAGCAGCTCTGGCTCTGGCTGTGCTGGGCCAAGGAATGTATGAACCAATAACTCGGACTCCGGTGACGGTGCTGGTGCCACTTGCGGTCGTCTCGGAAGGCATGGCGGTGCATCCGGGCCGTGCCTCCCTGAACAGCACCGCTGAGCTCACGACACACGTACAGGGACCTCACGACCCCCGTCCGAGCATGCCGACCTCCTCGCCGCGACAAATCATACGGTTCCACGCGCTACGTTGTGCAGAAAGCGCCGGCGGGAGGACTGCACGCAGAAAAGTCTGCGTCAAGGTCTGTATTTTCACCGCCACCTTGCTGCCAATCGCAGCTTCCTGGGCGTCGGTGGGTAGGATGATCACACACAGGAGAAATATCATGTGTTCTCCGAGACGTGCGTTGCTGGCAATTGCCCCGGTGACCTGGTTCTCTCACTGACGCTCTGCAGTGCCAGTGTCGCTACGTTGCGGTCTGCAATTGAGCTCAAGGCCGTGTTCGACCAGATACAACAGACACACAATCTGGCAAAATCACTCCCGAAGAGAAGAAACGCCTCGAGGAGCAGGCCCCGGGAAAGGGTCTCCAAGCTTTGTTCAAAGTAACGTCTTTTCGCCTCGCGCGTCGGCTACTGCTGCGCTTCGTCCCTCAAACTAGCACTTTGAGTCTGACTCCCCTGCTCCTGCGGGATGGCACTCAGCATACTTGTTCGGACGCCGTCTGCCGACGCTGCCAACCCTCGCCGGGTATCGATAGACGGCACAGGATTGGGGTTACTCGCGTCGAAGAGGGCCTTGTACTTGTCCAGGTGGGAGAACTGGGGTTGTGGAGCCTGAGGGTTGGCGGGAGGTGAGGTCGAAGCAGAGGTATCGATGCCCATGTTTGCTCGTCCCGAGGTGGGAGTCTTCGCGTCTGGGAGATGGGCTGTGAGGAGGTCGTATAACGCGGTCGTATGAGAACTCATGCACTCATGTGTGACAAGAAAAAAAACGAAGGAATTCGAATACGGTGGACAGTTGGGTTGCTCCAAGAGCAGCATCGCCCGCAGGGGGCACAAGAGGTGGGAGAGGACTTGGGGATGCATCCACAATTATCTCATCATTGGCGGATCCCGGCGATGCTGTTCGGTTTCGCGCTATCGCTTGTCTTGGTGGCAGCTGAGCCTCAGTCAGCACAATACTTACAGCGATGCGAGGATCGAAGATGTTCGTACTTGCCGCGGTACTGGCACTACAACAACCTCCGGCTGGGGGGCGGCTCGGACAGGGTTTCAGCGTTCAGCCGCGGGGGCCGTTCAGATGGCGCAGCCACTGAGCTGGTTGCTCTGGGTGGGTGGGGACGATCAATAAGAGGTGCAATTGAAGGCTCGCCCAAGAGCGTATTAGGCACTACATCAAAAAGAGGTGCTCCTTGTAGGCCTGTATCAGATCGTTTCAACAGGAGAGCGTACGGGTGCCCAGCGAGTCAGCGGTGCGGGCCGAGTCCGCAAAGAACGTGTCGGCAGACGCGACAGCGCGCAGAATGTTCTCGGGTTGGATAAACTCCAACTCCAAACTATCGACAAGGTCATCAGCTCAACATCGGGCACAAGTGCTTCGCGCGCACCTCTTGGCAACAGAATCAATCTCACACTCCCCTGCACCGACAACCAACTCGATCGCACCAGCATCCGCCACGGGAACCACCTTTCCGTTCCTCTCTTCCGCTAACGCTTCTGCCCTCAGCAGGGCCTTCCACCAGCGCACAGAACCCACGTCTACGGTGAATGCTTCGTACTCTGCGCCCCCTCCTTACGAGGTCCCGATACCCCGCAGGAATCTCGAGTTCCTTTTGCCGACAAAGACGAAGCGGTACCCTTCAGCATGTGTAGCCTGGTTTCGTTCGACTCCCACGTTTTGAACGTCTGGAGTGCGGGGGGGAGGGCTGCGGCGAAGGCGGGACGGAATTTGCTCTCCGGTGGCGGGCGAACATGTGTTCCAGCGCGCGGGGACTCGCGCGGGTTCAGTCGGAGAGCGTGAGCAGCTCGGTGAGCCATTCCGGCTTGACGAGCTGCGCAGCAGAGGAGGGAGGTCATGTGGGCGGGGTGAGCGCGTAGGAAGGGACGAGGTGATGCGTGATGTCGGGGTGTGGTGTCCGCACGACATGAACACCTAACGGGAACAAAGTGAGAATGACAGGGCGCGCGCGGAACGAAAGGCGGTGATCGCATGGACACACCGAGTGACGCGCAGGCGTCGATGGGAGTGATAGGGCACTTGACATTTTCATGCATTTCGAAGCAGCATATTCTCTTCCATTGTACGCTGCAGAGCGGTAATCAATCAAATGATTGCTTTGATAGAATATGAATGATAGGGCGTGCGGCACTTACGTCAAGGGCAAACCACTGACGATGTCAACTTGACCATTGTGTTACAACGATTCCGCCGCACCCGGGTTTACGATGACCCCATTGGGAATGCCTTCGCGGCATATGCGCATTGTCTTGTTTTTGGAGTTCAGGATCCGAAACGTTGGCGAGTAATTGGTGTTGGTCTGTAACCATGGCGAAGGGGCGTGGGTCTAACACAGGAGAACAAGTGGCCTGCACGACATCATCCGGGGACAACTCAGCGACGACGAGCTGGCCGTGATTAGGGGGAACCTTGTAATTTACAACTAGGTCGGATTTTGGTTTGCGGCTGATGACATCATGATATGACTTGCCGCTCTTGAGCAGTTTGGACTCTGAAACACACCGGGGATGTTGTGTGGGGAAGGGAAGACAAAAATGGATCACTTTGAAAGGCACCTCCTCACCATCGAACGGACCAGTGACGATCCATTCTCCTCGCAGTCGTTTTGCAGGTTTGGCGGTTGGCGGGACGCGCCACGGGGATATCGGGCCGGCTAGGCGTAGTCGGGATACCCTATTAGGGACTGTCGGGACACCACCACACCTGGGGGTTGGTATAATTGGATACCGTACAGGTACAATTCACCGGTATCGGGATAAGTCAGCTTGGTGTAAAGTATCACTGCTGTACACTGCGAGCACAGCACTGGCGACCGACAACTTCACTCAGGTCAGGCTAATCCGAAACGAATACCCGGAGGGAACGGAAATGTCGGAGGTTATTCCCCCGAACTGAGATCATCCTCCGAAGTCGCTCGCTAACGTGCATGGAATGTACATCGTGATCGAGGGCTTCGCCCACTTAGGTCGACTGTATGCTCCACGGCGCCAAATAGCACACCGGAGAACGGCAAAACATGGGTCCTCCGAGCTTCAGACTACTCGATTGGGAACAAGGAAGGCGGCCCACGCGATGGAGTGATTTTCGGCACCCTCCGTCAGCGCCATCGGTTTCTCACTGAAAGCGAAAGTGAAACAGACAAGTTGAACCAAAGAGACTCGACCCATAAGTTGGCACACTTGTCAGACCATGTTTGGAGAGATCACTCCGGCTGCCTACGATCAGTCCCTAACCGGAAGGAAGCTGGTCCCTGGGAAGACCAGAAAGGGTTCACAATTCAACTGCATAGCTCACAGGTCCGGGTGCGTGCGTTTGCGACGCGAAAATGTAACTGCGTCTTCTACATCAACCACATGAAGCAAGTTGCCGTAACTTCTACACAGCGCGTCATGCACAGTGAGCGTTTGAGTATTCCTGAGGCACTGTCACAAAGTTAACAAGGTGGAAGCACAATTTACGAAATCCATCCTGGTAACGAACAGCCACCCATGGCCAAAAGGTTGGGCGAGTCGTTGACAACCAGCTACAATTCGCCCTCTTGAAGCGCGCGTAGTGCTCGGCAAGGTGACACACCAGATTGCACAATATCAGAAGGCAGAACCAACTCGCCGTACGGCGTCGGCGTGGTCGACATGGTTGAAAATGCAGAAGGCACCCTTGCATGAATTAGTCACAAAGAGGACTGAGATGAATGTGACGAAAGCATGTCGTGGATACGAACACTGGCAACCACCATACACATTGACCCAACCCGCTGATAACGGCATTCGTTCGCCTGGACAGGCTGCCACCTGGAAGGACGAGCGAAAGGGGAAGCACCATATTGTACCAAGAGAAATCACCGGGGAAAGTCCCGCTTCGTTACCTCCATCAAGATCAAGATTAGGCTACTTGCGACATCTTTAGTTGTCGTTACAGTACCTATCCGTCTAGCTGAATTGGACGGGACAGAGGCGCTCGGTCCCTTACACCTACTGAGGGAATGGTGCCCATCATTGAGAAAACCGGTGACTCCGGTTGGAAAGTGTGTCAGTTGGCCGGCGTGCCAGTGCCACCTAAAATCCATGATCGTAGTTCCCAGGATGAATCGAGAAAAAGCGTGAAGAACGAAATTACATAAATACTGAATGGAATCAGAGGCATGGGTATAGACACGGCCAAAAGGTGCAAACGTCGAGAGAAAACCAGAGAAAAAGTCAACATGCCGTGTCGTCGCGTGGGCCAACAGAAGGTCATACGCCAGCCGATTCCGGTCCGGGGCAATCCCGGCCCAAATTCGCACCCGTCCGGTTCTCGCTCTATGTCAGGCCCAAACTTCCGCCTCACCAACCTCGCCTCCACGAAGCTCCTCCTCCATTCCCTCAAATACCCGCACCAGAAAGTCAATGGCGTGTTCCTGGGTAAACCCTCCGAAACCGACCCATCCATCATCATCATCTTTGACGCGGTCCCTCTCCAACACCACTGGACGAATCTCAGTCCTATGATGGAGGTTGGGCTCGGGCTGGTGTGTTTTCTCCTCCCTTTGCTTGTCATTTTTTTCCTGCGCCAACAGATTCTCGTGTCTTTTTGCGTGTTGTACGGAGGTAGGCCGCCAATCATGCCAACAGGAATCAGCTTTATGTGGTTGGATACTACGAGGCGCCCGCGCGTCTCGGCGACACACAATTGTCACCAGTCGGAGAGCGCGTCGCGGCCAAGATAAAAGAGAGCTTCCCGACTCCAATCGCAGTAGTGGTGAGTTGTCGGGATATGTCTCTGTCGGCTCTTTGTTTATCATTGACGCGTCGCCCCAGCTCAACGGTTCCAAGTTGAACGAGGAGAGCAGTGCGGTGCTTGTGGTACGTTCCCTTCATTTGCGAAAAAACTGTTCGCTGCTAAATTTTTGCGACTAAATGTGCAGAGCTACGTTCCCGCCTCCCCCGCTGCCACTACCTTTCGTCATGCGGATGGTAAACTATGGTTCGACTGGAGTGTCACCACGCGCACTCTGCACCTCGTTCGCCACAGCAACATACTGGACGAATTTTGGGACTGCGATGATTATCTAGAGGATCAGAGGGTTCCGTTCTTGACAAACAATGCAGTAGCGGCTGCGCTCAGCTCCCGCTAGCAGAGCGGTAAGAGTACGGTCAGCCATTGCGTGGGTCCTTTTTGTCTTCCTACAATAAATTTCCATCCTTAGAGATGTTCCCGTGTCTGTACCGTTAACTTCTCTTAATGAAGCTTACACACGTTGTCCTTTTCCTTCACTGAAACGTGGGTTTTGTCGGGAGGTTGTATGGTTTGACCGCTTAATTGCCTCCAGGATAGATTCGATCCCCACAGATGCCCATGTCTATCGCTGTTTCCGCTGACAAGACATGACGGAGGAGCGGGTTCAGAGGCACAGACAATCATGCACTTTCCCTCAGGTATGAAACAATGCAACCAGGTGTGCCGTCGAAAGCTTGAAAGTGAGGACCGCAGAGTTCTCATAATGTCTACCGGACAGGGGAGGCCGTCACTCCGTCAAAAAGATCACACCCATGGAACAGGATGTCATACGAACCTGACGGCTATGAAGGATGCAGGTCGCCCTGGGGGCAGTTGCGCGACGAAACGTCTAACTGGCTTCTCCAGTGCCGGTACGTAGCTTATTCTGCCAGGGAACCTATCCTGGTTTCGGACCTTTCATTGGCTATCAATGCCTTGCCACCTAATAAGTACTAGTATCCCGTGTACCTGGAATCCGTACTGCTTGTGGCTTGGGAAAAGTAAAGAAAACAATGCGATACGACTAATGCACGGCATGGCGAAAATGAAACATAAGGATACCTTGTGTCTGCTACTGTGAGGCCGGTAACATCGCGCGGAGGCGGTGCATGGTGGGGGTTGGAGCGTTGGAGTTTGGTGTGTGTAATGTTTTCAGCGCACTCAAGGATCCAAGACATTTGGCATTACAGAAATAGCGGATGCGTGTTTTCAACCCCCCGCCCCCAACAGAGCGGACCTCCAGCCGAAGAAAAAAATCGTCAAACATGAGAATGAATGTCCACTGGCTAGTGTCGTGATGTGCCTGGCCCTGTTCCTCACCCTCGGCCCATCTAGAACGACTATCAGCATGGGGATCGCGCATCTACGAAGGTCTTGGCACCGGCGCCATCACCTGCGTTGGTGTACAGACCCATGGATTCCTCGGTATGGGTTTGCCAAAACATTGTGCAGAGGCCCTCCTCGAGTCACTACTCGGGGGGCCGAGTTTCAGCACTCCAGTCAGGCCCCGTTCTTCGAGATGAACGCCAGACTCCCCGGGCACTCGAACTCTGAACGATACCTGCGCGCCCCCCTACCCCTCTCCCCGGCGGTATCATAGCGAAGATCCGTAGCCTATGCCCAGAGACAGCAATGACGCCCTCCACTGATTGACCCCAGGCCAAGATCTTCAGCCGCAACGGCACTCATCTGGGCATCCATACTTTTGACTATGCATTTACCGAAATCGCTGTGGGTGACTGGCAAGCTGGCAAGCGGCGTCCTGTACCTCGGTTGCCATAGTAGCGTATTTTAGACAAATTTTGGGACTTTTGATGATTATCTGGAGGACAGTTGCACCCAATTAACGAGTACGACGAGCAGTACGTGGTCAATACCGTCAATGGTCATCCGGTCATGGTTGGCGCTTGCATGAGTCTCCCTTCAAGTGCTCCGGCCCGGTAATGACCGGTCCAGGCCGGATGCCTGAGCGGAAATTCCCGCCCGACGCTTTCCAGTTGGACTCGCGCATCGAGCGCTCAATGCGCTCACCACAACTTACGCCCCCTGTTTCGGGCAATTGGCTTGCGCCTGCTTGCCAACAATTGATGGGAGATGGGAGGCAGTGTCCTCGTCCTTCCTCCCAACCCACCACCACCTCATCCTTCCCCCAGCCGTTATTGCCTCCCGGAGCTCCATCTCTCTTCCCCAAGCCCACATTTCCCCGTCGTTTTCAATATGACGGATCACTCACAATCCTCTCATTTCCGAGTGCTGTTCGAGCGCGCCTTGCAAGACTACGAGAATCAGACGGGCACAACATTGGCCAGACATCCACTCGCCGAGCAACTCCAGTGTTGTAATTCAGTCGACTCCGTTCTAGCTATTCTTCAACAGCAAACACAGGCCTTTACTGAATTTCGAGGGAGGGATAGCAGAATCACGAAATCGCTAAAGAGTGCCGTGTCAGCCATCCATGTGATCTCAAGCAGCACCACCCTCGGCGACGTCATGAGTGTGGTACGTTGGAGGGTGCTGACAAGCGTTCTACCTCTCTGACTGTCATTCTACAGTCGTTCCCACCTGCGCAGGCCATATTTTCGGGCATCGCTGTCCTTCTCGCTGTACGTGCCCTTCTTCGGTCCCGACGTGTCTATTTTGTGACACCCAGATGTATCAGGCGGTCAAGGATGTTGGTGCGAGCTACGATTTCCTGGTCGACTTGCTCGATTCCATCGAGCGCTTCCTCTGTCGACTCGATATATACACCAAAATCTCTCCAACGGTGGCGATGGCGGAAATCATCGTAAGAATATTGGTCGAGCTGCTTTCGACTCTCGCCCTTGCGACCAAACAGATTAAACAGAAGCGGCCGAGTAAGTCCAACCTCGTTGATGACCCGGTTGACCTGAACGCAGCGCAGTGAAATTCGTAAAGAAGCTTTTGGGAGATAATGAGGTTGAGGCGGTGCTGCAAAGGCTGGATCGACTTACTCAGGACGAGGCCCGTACGACAGCAGCCCAGATTCTGGAGGTGGTCTATGGTCTCGTGCAAAACATGAAGGTATTCATGACGGTGAGCGAACGCACATGACTAGTCACCACCGGCTGCTGAGCCTCACTCCCGCTAGACGGGAAGCTATCGATTGACACCGTGAGGGCGCCCTTGGTATGTTTTATTGGTTCGAATAAGCTGGTACCGTGTCTGATTGAGGGATAGAATCGATGCAGCAAGTCGCAAGCGACATGAACAAGTCGAAACGTCGGTTATATCGAACTGTTACCTTTTTCGACTAGAAGGTCTGAGATTGTTTGGCAGGTGACAAGTTACAACATGATGTCCGGAAATGGCTCTCTCCTCCTGATCCGTGGAAGAACCATAATATCGCCTGCGACTTGCACCGCGAAGGGACTGCAAGGTGGTTCCTTGAGGGCGACACATTCTCTGAATGGAAAGCGTCTGGACCAAGTTCGCTTTTATGGATCCACGGGAAACGTCAGTTGTCGCTCGTCCGTTATTATCTCGCGAAGACTGATGGCTTTCACCTTTCGTAGCGGGGGCGGGAAAGAGCATTATCTGGTACGTTATGTCTTTCGATATTTCTGTCTTAGGAACTTATTCGGTTGGCTAGCTCCACAATCATCGAGGATATTAACACGATGCGGAAGTCTGGGCTCGCCTCGCTTGCGTTCTTTTATTGCGACTTTAGGGAAGAAGAAAAGAAGCACCTGCGTGGGCTGCTCTCATCTCTACTTGTTCAACTCTGTCACCAGTCCGACTCCTATTGCGCAATTCTTGCTAAATTCCATTCGGAGCACCAAGATGGCTCGCAACAGCCCAGAGACGACGCGCTTATCCAGTGTTTGAAGGAATTACTAAAATTACCGGGGCAAGCACCCATCTACCTGGTCCTGGATGCTCTGGATGAATGTCCAGATACATCCGACAACCCGTCTCCCCGAGAGCATGTACTAAGGCTTTTCGAAGAACTTGTCAACTCAAAGCTTCCGAATGTGCGCATGTGTGTTTCTAGCCGACCCGAGATGGACATCAAATTGGCTCTCGACTCGTTAACTTTTCGTTCTGTTTCTCTCCATGACGAGAGCGGGCAAATCGAGGATATCAACAACTATATCAAGTCGGTCATTAGCGGGGATCCAAAAAACCGAAGGTGGAAAGCTGAGGATAAGCAAATGGTGATTGATGTCCTGACAAGAAATGCTAACGGAATGTGAGGAATCAACACCGGAATGGTTGAAAACTCGCTGATACACATAATGTAGGTTCCGATGGGTGTATTGTCAACAGGTCTACCTTCGCGGTTGCCACCCAGTACGTCTCCGACAAGCGCTGGCCGAATTACCAGAGACCCTCGACGAGACATACTCGCGAACGTTACGAGAGATTAATACGGCAGACTGGGACCTTGCGCACCGTTTGTTCCAATGCGTAGCCGTGGCCTCCCGTCCACTCCGTGTGGAGGAACTCGCTGAGTTTCTTGCGTTTGAGTTCAAGGAGGAGCCGATTCCGGGATTCCACGAGGGCTGGCGCTCGGAAGATCCATTGGATGCGGTGCTTTCTACATGTTCGAGCTTGCTTTCGGTTGTCTATGTAGGAAGTTCACCGGTGATCCAATTCTGTCACTTTTCGGTGAAGGAGTTCCTCATGTCTACCCGGCTTGCGGAAACAAGTGACAATTTATCCCGCCGTTACCACATTTCCTTGACATCCGCTCATGCCATTGTCGCGCAAGCATGTCTGGGCATTCTGCTGCACCTGGACGCAAGCATCACTGAAGACAACCTGCAGAAGTTTCCCCTGGCAGAATACGCTGCGGAGCACTGGGTTGGCCATGCCCGGGTCGAGAATATCTCAGTACACGCGGAAGAAGGAATGAAGCGGCTGTTCGACCCGAGTAAACCACATATCGGGATCTGGTTATGGATATACGACCCAGAATTGGCTCAGTGGGGGCAAGAACCACGGGACGGAAGGTCATTGACACCCAGAAAAACGGCGTTGCATTTCGCAGCTTTTTGCGGCTTTGAGAGAATTGTGGAGTTCTTGGTGATCACGCACTCACAGGACGTGCACTCTCGGGCCTTCGACGAGTCGACTGCATTGCATGTGGCGTCGGGCAGGGGACATGCAGAAGCCATTCGGATACTTCTCGAGCAGGGCGCAGATCCGACAGCACAGGACAACGACGGCTGGACACCACTCCACTTTGCGTTGTCAAGCGGACATGTGGAAGTCATTCGGATACTTCTCGAGAAGGGCGCAGATCCGAAAGCACAGACCAACGATGGCTGGACACCACTCCACTTTGCGTCGTCAAACGGAGATGTTGAAGTCATTCGGATACTTCTCGAGAAGGGCGCAGATCCGACAGCACAGACCAACGATGGCCAGACACCACTCCACTTTGCGTTGTCAAGCGGACATGTGGAAGTCATTCGGATACTTCTCGAGAAGGGCGCAGATCCGACAGCACAGACCAACGACGGCTGGACACCATTCCACTTTGCGTCCCAGAACGGAGATGTGGAAATCATTCGGATACTTCTCGAGCAGGGCGCAGATCCGACAGCACAGACCAACGATGGCCGGACACCACTCCACTTTGCGTCGGAGAAAAGACATGTGGAAGTCATTCGGATACTTCTCGAGAAGGGCGCAGATCCGACAGCACAGGACAACGACGGCTGGACACCACTCCACTTTGCGTTGTCAAGCGGACATGTGGAAGTCATTCGGATACTTCTCGAGAAGGGCGCAGATCCGACAGCACAGACCAAGCACGGCTGGACACCACTCCACTTTGCGTCGGAGAGCGGAGATGTGGAAGTGATTCGGATACTTCTCGAGAAGGGCGCAGATCCGACAGCACAGACCAACGACGGCCGGACACCATTCCACTTTGCGTCGTCGAGGGACATGTGGAAGTCATTCGGATACTTCTCGAGAAGGGCGCAGATCCGACAGCACAGACCAACGATGGCCGGACACCACTCCACTTTGCATCGGAGAAAGGACATGTAGAAGTGATTCGGATACTTCTCGAGAAGGGCGCAGATCCAACAGCACAGACCAACTACGGCTGGACACCATTCCACTTTGCGTCGTCGAGGGGACATGTGGAAGTGATTCGGATACTTCTCGAGAAGGGCGCAGATCCGACAGCACAGGACAACCACGGCTGGACACCACTCCACTTTGCGTCGTGGAACGGAGATGTGGAAGTCGTTCGGATGCTTCTCGAGAAGGGCGCAGATCCGACAGCACAGACCAACGACGGCCGGACACCATTCCACTTTGCGTCGTCGAGGGGACATGTGGAAGTCATTCGGATACTTCTCGAGAAGGGCGCAGATCCGACAGCACAGACCAAGCACGGCTGGACACCACTCCACTTTGCGTCGGAGAGCGGAGATGTGGAAGTGATTCGGATACTTCTCGAGAAGGGCGCAGATCCGACAGCACAGACCAACGACGGCTGGGCACCATTCCACTTTGCGTCGAAGAACGGACATGTGGAAGTGATTCGGATACTTCTCGAGAAGGGCGCAGATCCGACAGCACAGACCAACGACGGCTGGGCACCATTCCACTTTGCGTCATCCGGCGGACATGTCGAAGTGATTTGGATACTTCTCGAGATGGGTGCAGATCCGACAGTACAGACCAACGACGGCTGGACACTATTCCACTTTGCGTCGCTGTTCGGATATACGGAAGTGATTCGGATACTTTTCGAGAAGGGCGCAGATCCGACAGCACAGACCAACGATGGCCGGACACCATTCCACTTTGCGTCATCTGGCGGACATGTGGAAGTGATTCGGATACTTCTCGAGAAGGGCGCAGATCCGACAGCACAGGACAACCACGGCTGGACACCACTCCACTTTGCGTCGTGGAACGGAGATGTGGAAGTCGTTCGGATGCTTCTCGAGAAGGGCGCAGATCCGACAGCCCAGACCAACGATGGCCGGACACCACTCCACTTTGCGTCGGAGAACGGAGATGTTGAAGTCATTCGGATACTTCTCGTGAAGGGCGCAGATCCGACAGCACAGACCAACGACGGCTGGACACCATTCCACTTTGCGTCGAAGAACGGACATGTGGAAGTGATTCGGATACTTCTCGAGAAGGGCGCAGATCCGACAGCACAGACCAACGATGGCCAGACACCATTCCACTTTGCGTCATCCGGCGGACAAGTGGAAGTGATTCAGATACTTCTCGAGAAGGGCGCAGATCCTACAGCACAGGACAACCACGGCTGGACACCACTCCACTTTGCGTCGTGGAACGGAGATGTGGAAGTCGTTCGGATGCTTCTCGAGAAGGGCGCAGATCCGACAGCCCAGACCAACGATGGCCAGACACCACTCCACTTTGCGTCGGAGAACGGAGATGTTGAAGTCATTCGGATACTTCTCGAGCAGGGCGCAGATCCGACAGCACAGACCAACTACGGCTGGGCACCATCCTAGAATGTATCAGCAACAGGGCATCGTCATACTGCTCAGTCATTGGCATACTACGAACGTAGAAGTTGAATGTTCGACTGTGCACTGTAAGTCATATCTGTGCTGTGATGTAGCGGGTAATAATGTGAATACTTCCAGCATTCTCGTGCTATTCCGAGATGTCGATCAGGAGCGAAAATAGTGCATTATCGCCCTATTTTCTTGGTCCACTCTCTCGCCAGACACTGTTGGACTAGCAACTCCAAATTCATTATGAACCATCAGTGATGTATGGCGGTTTTTGTTCTGCCACCCTTCTCAATGGGTGCACAATGAAGTGGGTGGCCCACTGTTTCCATCACTTCAAATTCCCGGTCTGAAGTTTCAATAGATCGCCAAGTCTTTATAGTTCACATAATATTTATTCACGAAGTTCATGAAGTTCATGAACCTGTTTCTACATTCTATGCAGTCATAGCCAGTACGTTATACCCCAGGGTATCCAAGGAAGGGATATATGACTTAGCAGAGAGATCCGACTATACCACTGTATTTGATAGTATCAAACAGCCAGTCTCGATCGTTTAGTTCGTGGACCTGATGAGAGCCAACATGCGGGGCTATAAGAGATGTTCGACGACGGCGCCGCTGTTTGTTGGCCTGTGACAATTACTAGTGTACTCGGAAAGCTGTTATCTGGAAACTAGTCGATTCTCCCGTCACGCGTCGACTCCGTAAATAGCAGGTAGACATGATAAAAGGGGGAAAACGACGGACGCGCAGGGCAAACTGACAAGAAGAGAGGGGAGAAACGTCAAACCAGACCCACGCTACTACTTCTCTTCCGCTGCCCCTCCCATTTCGCGCGAGCGCAAGTGGCGCAGAACCTTTCGTGCCATCTTTTCCTCGCCCTCCTCGACCGCAGCGTACGTCCTCGGCAACTCGAGCCGCTCCTCCCCTAGCACGACCCACACTTTATACCGCGCTGCAGCGCCTCCCGGGCCATCGGCATTCTCTGAATCTCCAGCGCATCAAAGAATCGAGGGAACGGGTATCCGTGTACCTTACAGTACTCTATTTCGCCCATCCGAGAGAGATTCACATGTACACGCAGTGGGGCGGCCGCATTGCAACAGTGAGAGAAGAATAAGAATATGGTTAGCTCTTGGGCGGAGAAGGGGAAAACAATGCGCGCACACAAGTCGCGGTGATCCACGAACTCACCGAACAGTTCTTTCTTGCTAGACGTCGCGTGCGTATTCGCTAGCGGTGCAGCGGACGTGGCAGATGAAGAGGACGACGACGCGATCTCGAGGCGGACTCCGGCGCCGCAGCAGCCAGGGGGGCGGATCGGGCGGTGGACGCCGGGCGAGCGCACGCCACTCCGTCTCGCATCGACGTGGGCAGCGCGAGGCCCAAGTTCCCATATGCGCGGCGGGCTCCGAAGCGGCGTACCCCGCCGCCTCAGGGACGGCGGGACAGCGGCCAACTCTGCCGGCTGAGGTGGCGGGGGCAGTGGCGGATGCGGATGCGGCATGTGAGGCATGTGAGGATCGTGTGTGCGAGCGTAGCTGCGTCCGTGAGCATAATCGTCGTAATCATAGCCCGAGCGCTCAAAGTCGGCATAACCGCGCGACGGGCCTGGCATGGCGTAAGCGCCCGGCTCCTCGTAGCCATAGTCATAGTCGTAGTCGCGTCCATAGTCATCGTCGTAATACGAGCGATGATATCCGTCCTCCTCTGGGTAGACGGGGGCAGCAGGTGGAGGTGGAGGCGGAGGCGGAGGACGCGCGTGCCAGGACTCCGTGTGCGGTGCTGGCGGCGGCGCGTAGTACGGATCCGGGGCATACACCCCTGACCCGAGTACCGCGTGTCGCCGAGCTCGTACGGGCGCCCATGCCCGCGCGTGCCATAAGAATAAGTCGGTCTGGCCTCCCCTCGCAAGCGATGGCCAAAAGGGAACTCGGCATCACGACGAGGCTGGGATTCACGCGTCTGCCTGAAGGGTAGTACGGCCGCCGGCCGCCAGGCGGCGGTCGTGGAAAGATGCTCGCGCTCGCGCTCGGGCGTAGGCGGCTCAGCGGGTAGCTCACCAGGTTCAGGTTTCGCGTCAACATAGCCAGGGCGCGGTAGCAAGATGGCCGCCGTCGATGTGGCAGGCCGCGCTTGCGACGGCCAAGAGCAACCAGAGGCCCGCGCCTCGGCTGGATTCGATGGCACGGTCGCAGCGAGGAATTGCTCCGCCTGGCTAAGGAGCTTTGTCTTTTTCTTGGGGGGAGCCTCGCTCTCGTTTTCCGCTGCATCTGTTCCCTTCCGTTTCGCCTTTTTCGGCTCCCGTGGGGCAGGCAGCTCGACCTTGTATCCCTCTGGTGGTGGTTCTCCATTGAAGCGAAGGAACTCGATGCCCCCTGCTCGAACGCAAGCTGCAACACAGCAACCTTTGCATCATTCCTGTTGCGGAAATCAGCCGGTACGGTCCAGCAGCGCTTCTCGCGTTCTTCTGGTTGTCCTGTTAACTGGAGCGTCATGATGCATCCACATGCTGGCGATGCGTGCGGATCGTCAATATCAAATCGTCGTGCGGGTTCAAGACAGAAACAGATCACGCATACCATCGCGATCCTTGGTGAACTCGAACATCTCGGGCGACTTATTTGGCCAGAATTTTGCGTACTCCGTTGTCAGCAGAGGCAGTATGCTCTCCGAGACGAGTGTCTTTGTCTCGGCGGATATCTTTGTCTCGAGGGCCGTGATGATGGAGCGTATGTACGCCCCAACTCCCGCGGCAAGTGCTACAAGGCACACCGCATTCTTCGCATCCGCGCGCTTCGGGAATTGGGGCTCGACCATGTACGTGCAGACCTCGGTAGGGCGTGCGAGGCGCAGAACGGCGCCATGTGCTGATCCGAGGGCGCACGATGAATACATGAGTGACCGACCAAAGTAAAAAGGAACGAAACACATACTGCCGAGCTTGGTGTCTGTCGTCCAAATGAACTTGTGCTCGAACTTTCCGCCACGCGCCGACTGTATGAGGGCGTTCAACCAGCCCGGCGCGTTGATCTCCGCCACCGTCTTGTCGTCGACGGGCTCTGGCAGCGGGCGCGGGAGCGCCTCAAAGAAACCTTGCAGGGTGAGCGCGATCGGCGGCGCTGAGGACACCGCGTCGTCTTCCTGGGGCTGAAAGAGCCGCCTCTCGGCCGGAACGGTCTGCCCATTCCCAAACTTGATGAAATCCAGGATGCCCTCGGCGATCGCGTCCGCGGCGCACGCAGCCTTTGCCGCCTCGAACGAGGGGTGAACCACGTCGACTGAAAAGACGCGGAACAGATGCAGCGAGAGCTTGATCTGCAGCGCACATCCGTACTCTGCAACCGTTGCCCGCATAAGCACTCGAAAGACCAAAAAACAAAAGGGACAAAAGAAAGAAAAAGAAAGACGCACTTCCCGTCGGTTTGCTATCGATAAGGAATATCCACCGCGGCTTGATGCGACCGGCGCGCCACTCGACGCAGCACTTCTCGATTTCTGCCACGGCCGGATCCTCCTCGGCGTCCCCTGGCGATGGCTCCTGCACAGAGCCGGGTGCGTCGAGCGGCGCGAGCACGAGTCCGCGCTTCGCGACGGCTTCGGGGGAACCGTGCTTGATGAAGTCTATCGCGCCCATGTCGACCGCGACGGCAGCGGCGGCGGCGCGAGCTTCTGCCTTGCGCGCAAATTCCGGTTTCGACGTGTATGAGCGCGATGCACCGTTAGGCCGTGTGATGGTGAGGATGCACCGTTTCTCTGTGCAAGGAATTCAGACCAAAAGGAAAGAGATGACGGTGAGCAGCGCGGCGGCGACGATGGGGGAGGGATCGAGGAGCTCGAATCCGCTCACTTTCTTTTCCCTCTTCCTCGATGATCTCATAATCGAGGGCATCGATGCTCCCAAACGTTTGCGAGCAGATTTGGTGCAGGACGAATATCGGCGCAGGCGTCGGCGCGGGTTTGCCATTCTCGCCGTTTTGGTCGTCGAGGACGAGAGGCGGCACGAGGGGTGCATCATGGTAGAGCGGATTGGAAAGGAAGCTCTCTCGAGGCGCGGGCTTCTGGTATGGATCGCGGAGGAAGTCCTCGAGGGTGAGCGCGCCCAATTTGAGGAGGTTGGAAGAGACGATCTCGAAGTAGCTCTGGCTCTGGGGCTGCGCTGGAGCCGACGCCGGTGGCGATGCTGGCGCAAGTGCGGTCGTCTTGGAAGGGCCTGCGATGGCAGCCATGGGCGGCGGGAACAAAGCACAAAGCACAAAAGCACAGCACGCGCGCACCCGGGCCGTTGCTCGCCTCCGCCCCCGACTGGAACATGCCCACACCTGCTGAGCTCAAAGAACACTACGACACGCACGGCTACGTGATCATACAGGGACTTGCGACCCCCTCCGAGCACGCCGATCTCCTCGCCGCGACAAATCGTGTGGTTGCGCGCACGCGCTCCGGCTCTTGGCCGCACGCGCGTGTGGTGGGCAAGCAGTTCCCGCCGTACGGCGTCGGGACGACATCTGGGGTGTGCAGCACGCGATGCACCCGGCGCTCGAGGAGCCCATCTTTTCCCGGTGGTATGTGGGGGACGCGGTGCGCGGGGCAGCGAAGATGCTCCTCGGGTGCCAGGACGAGGAGTTGCAGATGGGTGGGTGCCGTTCGCACCCATGCAACCATGACGTTATGACCAGAGTTTCGTTACTGCATGTTTGTTTGTTGGGGCGTCAGAACTGTTCAATATCCTCGTGAACCCGCTGCGCTCTGAGTTCGCGTTGTGCTGGCATCGCGATGATATTAAGGGCTCGGCCAGTGAGGACGAGGAGCGCGCAGCGCTCGCAGTGCGGCACTACGGGGTATGACTAGTATGACTGCCCGTTTCTTTTTTTTTTTCCTCTGCGACTGCTGCTATTCAAAATACAAAAAATATAAAGGTCCAGTGGAA
This sequence comes from Russula brevipes, assembly GCA_022496215.1. Taxonomy (NCBI): domain Eukaryota; kingdom Fungi; phylum Basidiomycota; class Agaricomycetes; order Russulales; family Russulaceae; genus Russula; species Russula brevipes. The sequence continues at coordinate 173,559 of WTXF01000059.1, read as the reverse complement.
TACGTGAGTGTGTTTTTCCCGCGTGATCGATAGCATCATGTCCATCCACGATGCAGTGCTCTCCATGAGGACGCCTCGCTCTACGTCGTCCCTGCTTCACATCGCGTCCCACGCACGGCGACACAACGCGCCCTGTCCAGTGATACCGTCGCACCGGCCGATCCGCTCGCTATGCCAGGCGCGATGCGAGTAAATCTCAGGCGTACGTCCATGTTGAACGAACAAATATCCAAGCACACGTTCTCTCTCTAACCTCTGTTGTAGCAGGGGAAACAGTGTTCTACAACAACAACATCCTTCACTGCGCTTCGTACAGCCCTAACAGACCGCGAGCAACACTGCACGCGTGCATGGGAGACACGCGTGGTGGGTCCGCACGAGCACGCAATGTACTACAACACGACCTGGATTGGATGGAAGAGGAACCGTTTCGCGAGACATTGAATTCAAAGGGGAGGCAGATGCTGGAGAGACTAGTGGAGATGCAAGACCATCACGGAAAAAGGATCGAGTATTCGTTGGAGGGATGACGCGAGTAGCAGGACATAGAAGTCCAGCCACGAAAATAACGATATATTTTCTTTTCAAGGCAGGCACGAAGCCATACGCTCAAGATCAACAGACGACACAAACAGAAACAGAACAACGAGAGAGACAAAGTTTTACACAACTCGACAGGTACGGATAAACAAAAAAAATGCAAGAGAAAGCCTCCACACGCTGCCGTGGATCAGGTACAGGGCCCAACGAGAAAGGGGCATTTGGGCGCCTAGGCGGCTTGACTGATGACGGCTTCGACTTTGGTAGCTTCGATGACGACACCGCCTGGGGTAGCGTTTGGTCCAGTTGCATTAGGAGCCTCTGGCAGCAACGTCAACACACGGGACATGGGACATCGCGCGTACACAGGGGTGAAAGGGGGAGCGCACCTGGGCCGGGCACGGCGGGACCGTTCTCTGCGGGCTCATCAGCGAGCGCATCCACCTCGTCTGCGTCCTGCTGCTCCTTGGCCGCCTCGTCGTCGGCATCGCCAGCAGCCTTTTTCTCGACGCCCTTCTTGGCCTTCGATGGCGGTGCAGCAGCAGCCGGCGCCACAGCGTCGGTCTTGGCCTTCTTACCACGGCTCTTCACGGGGGTCTCCGTCGCGGGCACAGGGGCGGCCTTGCGCTTAGGCCGGCCAGCGCCCTCGGCGGCAGGCTCGGTGCCTGGAGCAGCGCCCGCGGGCTGCTCGTCGGCCTGGCGTGCGCGCTTGGCGGCTGGCCGGCGAGGAGATGACTCTTCCTTGTCTTCGATATTGAGCTTCAGGGCCTCGTCGACTGTGGGGATCCGGTGGCGGGGAGCGACGGCATCGCGAACGAGAGGGGTGTCAGAGAGCGGTAGGGGGACGGGGAAGACGGGGACGGGACGCACGGCCAGTTGTCTCCACTGCACGGAGGAACTCGAGCATGCCCTCGCGCTTGCGCTTTCCGGGGTTCGCGCCAAAGTCGCGGCAGATTGCACGGAGGGTGTCTGCCTTGAGCTTATCCCATGGGATCTTGGATGGGGTTGCCATCGTACGTGAGGTTGTGTGCGGAGGCGGATAAGTGGGCGGGGGCGTGAGAGAACCAGGTGCGGCGGTGAACAAAACACAGCGCGCTGGCCATCCATCGTGGGAATATCAGCACGTGACATTGCTAGCTCAACATCGTTTAATCCCATCCAGAGCCTTGACGACACTTTCGTGTGCATCGGCAAACTTAACTTATGACCTTCTGGAAGTCTTGTACCATCATGATCATTTTAAGAGATACCAGTTAATTCCACCTCGCTTTCTGACAACTGAATGTTATTTAGTCACGCCCACGCTTTTCATCGTGTATTGGTGGTATATGCACTCGGTGCAACCACAAGGATGTTTGCAAACCTCAATCCTCTTAACTATGTTGATTGTCTCAAAAGCATCACGAGGCATGCTCCCCAGTGTTTAGCTACCTAGCCTTCCCTGCGGATCACCACAACAACCTACAGATGGAGGCTCTAGCACCGTTTCGGTTTATCCCCTGCTTACAACCCTGCTTCTGACTACGACTCAAAGAACGCTGCATCACGGAGCCATTTGCTTCCGTATGTCGTTATTTTCCTCCGCCCCCCGTCCGCTTTCTTGGCTCGGCATCCTGGACAGGTTGCAGGAGGCGTATATCAGTAGCCCGTTTATTCTCATCCAACTGATTTGAGGGGCTAGTCCATATCAAATACTATCAAACTTCCTTTGTCCACATCGGCGACTAGCGAGCTATTGTCTACTTTCTTGTCCATGCCCCGCTCTCAGTGTCTGGTGGTATTCATGAACTCCCCTGAATCGCCCGGCATTTGCGTTTGATTATGGTATCCGCTTCTGGTGTCCAACCCCAAGTTTGACAGGCGGGACGCTCCGCAATCTTTTGAACAAGAAGAGATATGGAAATGTCATCTAGTACAATGTCATCTGTTGCGCTTATCTACCTCTTTAACCCAGATTCATCTCATCTCCAAGGAAGTTTCGCCACCATCGTCCCTGTTCAGTCCCGGCCTTGTTCCATTTCCCGATTTCCGAAACATACGTCAGAGGTCGCCCCTTGGTGACAACCTGCTGCCATTCCCGATTCGGGCACGATTGTACAGTTGTTTAAGCTCTTCGACCGGAATCATGCTTGATCGGCTTGGATGCGCCCAAGTGAAAGGGGCCATTGGGACGGAGACAATTTCCCATCCTTCCCATCGGAAGGCTTCGTTGCTAGACTGAGCACCTACGGCTGGGGCAAAGCGGGGTCACAAAGCAAAGTATAAGCCTATCTTGTGCCCATTTCGTTCCGTTTATGGCCATCCAGATGCCACGACCGTGAAGTATCGCGCCTCCACAAATGTCAGCAAAGCACGCGGACATCTATCGCTCCACTCCAGCTACAGACCACAACTCGGAGCATGACCTCGCTACGGTCAGCAGCAGAGCCTGATCGAGCGTTAAGTTGTCCATATGCGTACCCTCGGCGGCCGTAGTGGTGCCCTTTCATGTGAGTATACGCCATACAGACGCTGCTGCGCTTTCTAATCATCGGTCCTACTCATCCTTTCTGCCTGTCTCCTAGTCCCTTATTCTCCCCCCTAAAACGTCCGAACCGCCGAGATGCTGCCCAGGTCATACCGCTCGCGACATGTGTAGGATGACAGTCTCGCACGATCACAAACCGTACAAGTCCCTGTGTGTGCCATAAGTGCCGATGTGACACGTGGGAGACAGAACTTGTGATGAATAAGAGCTGAGTCACGAGGTGGGTTAGTGGAATCAGGGGCGACGATCTCCGGTTCGGCATGTTGTTAGTTAGGGGTTGGTGGTGGGTGCAATTAGCGATTACAAAGGTCATCGCAATATGGATGACGTTACCAAGCCCAAAGCGGCAACTGAGTTGCCATTCTGGTAGCCTCGTCACCGTTGGCGTTGTTCGGCGATCATTTACCTCGGGAAGCCGAAGGCACCGCTAAAGGACCCGGACACGAGCCACCAACCGCATGACCCGGGAAATGATCGGCTGACTGTGAAGGAACGCCCACGTGTGCACCCTATCCACTCACTGAGTTTATAAATCGAGACCTGTTGGCTGCACCTTAGCCCATCATCCTAGATGGCTTCTCAAGACGGTGACAGTGAATTACTCGATCAACTTTACCCCGTCCCTCTCTCGACGGGGATTGCAGCCCTTCCTGGTCCCACCTCGGCCAGCTCTCGCGCCCTTCTGAGTATACTCCGTCACAACCGCGAGAACTACCATGTGTTCTTTAATGATAAAGGCTTCCACAAGTATGTCAGGTTTCCCTACGGTGTCTCGGACTGAGTACGCGTCATTGATACTCCCCATACAAGTCATGCTGCGCACCATATGTTGGCCATCTATGGCCTCGGCGCGTCACCAGAGATCATAGAGGAAGCCTACAACAAAACTTACGACTATCTGAAGCCGGCATTTAAGAGTCCTGAGCCCATCACGGACGAGAATTTCACAGAGCACCTTGGCGATGGCCAGTGAGTTTCTGTTTTGTAACACCGCGTCCAGCAACTGGAATGACTTTTGTGTGCCCTTATGCGTTAGGTACTATGATGCATACCTCTCATACTTCTCGGAATATCTCCGCGACCACAGTCCGAACGAAGCATTTGAACGTTTCATCCTGTCGTCTTCGTACAATTTCAACCCTCAACTGGCAGCTAAAGATGTAAAGGACGTAAAGAATGCCAACAAAGAAGGCAAAAAACATCCAGAGATGCTCAACAGGCTCCTAGCGGGCCTCGTACATCCCTTCATTCACCTTGGCTACGGATTCGAATTTGGCCTCCCAGGCCAAGTTGCGGAAGGTTTGTCCCTTTTTGACCCTAACAGCAGCAGCAGCGGCGAGCCAATATTGAATCGATGCCAGGCCTTGCATGGACAGCCGTCCACAAGGAGGAACAGACCGAGCTCGTCCCACCTTCGTTCTTTGCCAAACTTTCGGAACCCGGGATCCTCGCAGGTCTGACGTCCAGGCTCTCGATTTCGCGGGTCCTGCCTTCGGCCCTCGAGGAGAAGCGCCCAAATTTCGCGTTTCTTCGCCGCATCCGTGACCACGCGAAATTTACGCCAACCTCCCTCGGTCGTTCGTCAGACGAAGATCACTACACGGCCGTTGTGACAAACGTGGGGGACACTCTCACTGCCCTAGTGAGCGAATGGGCAGACGAGTGGTTGGAGGGTGTGCGTAGCGATGCGGATATCGAAAAGAGGTTGGAGGGAATGGTAGAGGAAGTGGTCTGGGGCAATGTCATTTGGTTCGGAGTCGGAGGTTGGCACGCGCGTGGTAGCGCTCGTACATTCAACTCGGATTTCTTCGTGTGCGTGCGCCTATTTTCATATCCTCACCCCCACTCTCGTACTGATTGAACAATAATGCCCCCAACAGCGTCCACCTCGTAACTTCCGCCATCTTCTTGCTTGCCTTTGTCCTCCCGTCCGAACATGCGCCCTATCCGCCCGTGCCCCTCGCGAGCCGCCTGACGCTTCTCAAGGCATACCTCGCGACGTCCGCAGCATGGTACATCGCGAGGGGCAACGCCGCGCTCCCCATCAAGGACTTCTACTCTTCCACCTCGGATCGCCTCACCGCACCGCCAGCGACGCCCGCCCCGCCCCCCGCCTCGCGCAAGCCTCTCGGCGCTCCCGGCGGCCCGTGGGAGCGCATCATCGTCAGTGCGGTCGCGCACCCGGACGAACACGTATGCAAGGCCGTGCGCTCGTTTGCGACGTTCGCCACGTGCTGGGGCGGGCGCCCCGCCGGGTATTACGCGAGTGGTGGTGGTGGGGAGGCTGGACTGGAGGGCCGCGAGGCGCTCGATGGCACGCTCTTTGTGCGCGTTGCGAGCCTGACGCTCGATCGGCTTGGGTGGGCGCACGAGTCGGGCAGGGAGCTTGGCCGCTGGGATCGCGATGGATATCCCGAGTGATCGAGCGATGACTTGAATGTGGTCAGCGCGTATCTTTGAAGAAGGGATATTTAATTATGATCATGAGGCTCCGTCTGCTGTTGCTAGTGGTGGATGCTGTAACTGTACGATACTTTCTGCCGGCGGATTGTACTGTATGATGCGACGAGCTGTTGGTAGAGTCGAGAGAGGAAACATGTCGTCGTAAAGCTCGAGGGTGGAAGGAGGATCGCTGTGCGACTTTTGTAATTGCCACGACAAAGAGGACAAGTCGTCACCTGTTCTTTTTTTTTCTTGCATGGCATGTTATGGCACTACAAGTCTTGAAGCCGCACTACGACGATTGGCAATCCAACAAACTCCATCCGCCAAATAGCCCGAGCCTAGCCTACAGCAATATAATGGCCTGTTCTTGTCGTTGCCAACCTGGACTGCGCAGTGCGCACGTTGATATCGCATCACGGGCCCCCGACAGTATTTCAAGTCCATTATATTGGCTGTCGTACTTTCTGCTTCCTACGGCCACCCTTGAGATGCACTCGTATCACACCTCTGACAGCACTGCGGAAAATCTTGGTCTCTCCCCACGGTATGCCTAGCCGCTGCATAGCAACGAAGCTTCCAAGACTTGACGCGCTTGACGTTGCACAAGTTCCCCGGGACGACCCTCGACCGATTACCGACTATTCATCCAATACCAATTCGGAGTGTCTCGTCCAAATCTCCATAGGGTGTAAATGCAAATCTATGGTTGCTCCCCAGCGGTCCCTCGCGCAGTCCAGAATTTCATACATCATATATAATCAATGGCTCCCTGTGCTGTATGCTGTAGTTCCGGTTTCTCCAACGAAGGCGCGCCAGTGAACCAGGTTGTTTATTGCGCTCGCTGGCTAAGCTCGCAATGTCTTCGATCGACGTTGACGTCGGTCCACACGCCGCGGAACATGCGTAAGTGGCCTTTCGACTCCCTTTCACGCCTCGTTCGTTCGTTCGTTCATGGACACATACCCATACTAGATGGATCAACTCCATCGACAGCATCTCGGCCGCTGGTGAGCCCCACTGCTCCTCCTTGTTGTCAAAAGGCAAAAATTCAGCGTAAACATTCTGCTGGTAGTGTTGCTGTACTACGACTATCTGCTCACTCTGCCCCGGGAAATCCTGTACCTGTGGCCGCCCCACAACAAGCAAGGGTGGTTCACGGCGGCTTGCCTTCTGAACCGCTATGTCCCGGTATTGGGCCATATCCCCGTCGTCGTGTCGTATTTCATCCCGATGAACACGCGAGTGCGTCATCGTCTCGTCCTGATTCCAAGTCGGTCGCACCCGAGGCTGACCGACTATAGATGTAAGTTGGCGTTGGCGCAAGGTGCGCGCCCCCGACGACAAGGTGCTCATCCAGCCATAGCTGCCAGGGTCTTCATACGTACCGCGAATGCTTCGTGATGGTCGTGCAAACACACGCCGGCAGTATGTCTGTCCCACCGGTCTGCTTCCTGCCCTGATTTTTGTCATCTATGCCACGGATATAGCCCTTTGCATGGTCCGCGTGCACGCACTCTGGGGTCGAAGTCGCTACATCCTGGGACTTCTTCTCGCAGCTGGTACGATGTCGATTCTCACCGCATCCGTATGTCCTTTTTTTTTCCCCTCAGACCTCGAGATGGGGGGGCGCGTGCATGTCTCACTATGTTCCTGAAGGCGGCCCTGATCGCAAGCAGCCGCGTTGGTGGTGAAACGCTCCCCGTCATATCCGGTTTCGCAGGATGTTCCCATTTCACGCCAACTGTCGGGTACGTGGCCGATCCCACATGCACATGTGATGCAATTCGTCGCCCGGTTTGGCTGACTGACGTCACTTCTTTCTTTCCGGCGGTAGGGGTCGACGTAAGTTACATTGATGGGATTGATGGGAAATATTCCCCAGAGTAGTTGCAATAAGCTGACGATGGCGATCCAGTCGCTGCGATTGCATGGACGGGCGTTCTGGGTTTTGACAGCCTGATATTCTCCCTCACTCTGTACAAGGCCTTTAGAATAGGGAAAGGCGTACGGCTACTGTACTGGGCGTGATCGTCCGTGATGGTGCGTTGAGCTATGTATTTGCTTGCTGTTTGCATCAAATCTCATCGTCAATCTCAGGCACCATGTATTTCTCGTACGATCCACTCCGTTTGTTTCTGATTAAGACCTCAACGATTTCCGAGCAGGGCACTCTTCATCATGAATCTGGCCAATATTTTGACTCTTCGGGTGCGCCGTGTTCGGGTATATATACCAGCCTTCTTGATGTTCATCCTATGCCTTTCAATTTCAATTCCTAGTATTCCCCAGTTCGTTGCCATGCGATTCCCTGTCCTGCAGAGCCCCGTTTTTACACGTGGTCGTTCTCTCAAATACAGCCCATGCTAAGAACGGCGACCACGACATATACGAACGTGTTCGTCTCGATCCCCGTGTTTTTTACTATTACCACACCCGCCTAACTGTGTGTGTCCAGGCTCTCCACCACCCTTGTCTCCCGTCTCGTGCTGAATCTTCGTGAACGAAACTCTACGCTTGCGGGTCTACCCACAACAATGGAGTCGGAACGGGGATTTCAGGCGGCCCTTCCAGCCGCACAGCAGGCAGTAGCGTCTGTTGGAAACATCCCCTCGGTCCAGCAGAACAAGTCTATATGTGAAACCGCGGTCGGTGGTGTTGGAACGTCTCGTTAACCGCTTGAACATGGAGGGGGTATGAGACGGACATGGGTGTATCGCTTAAGTTGACAAAAGTGTCCATTAGGGACTAGAGTTGCGCTTGCTTTCGATAATACAGTGGTTCATAAACGACGAGTAGTGACCATTCATAGAACAAAAAGGTGTACAATATATTACTGTCATTACTGAAACCGAACGATGTCACCACAGTGCAAACATTACAATGAAACCAGTTCTCATCGCACAACGCCCCCACTCGTGGAAAATATTACTCGCCGAAACTCTCCCAGCTCCAGGCAGAAAGAAACACAAACACCTCAGTACAACCCCCTCCCGTCCATCATGCAATGCGCAGACATCGACTCGTCACCGCCGACGCTGCAGGCGTCAGCAACGGGCGCGCGCAGGCCACCAAACTAGCCTGCCCACCGTCAGAACGGCGAACGGCGGCGTGGGACTAACTCAGCCGGCGGCCCGCCGCCGCCGCCAGAGACAGCGCCCCGTCCTGGCAGCAGGCTTGCTCCCCCTCCGCCACACCCGTAACCGCCGCCTTCTTCGCAGCGAGCACGAACGCAAATGTCCTCGCCGCCGTTGTTGTCCCACCACTCCCCGACGCCCGGCGCGGTGAAGCGCACGGACGGCGAGGAGGTGCGTGGCGCGGCGCCAGGCTGAGGGGGGGCGCGCACAGCTCGAGGAAGATGGAGAACACGAAGTGGTACCCAGGTGCTGCTGCCGATATTGCCGCTGCCGTCCCCCTGGCCGGGCGCGGGCGGGGCGAGGCCCGTGTACTGCGCCAGCGACTCGGACACGGTCGTCCAGCTGTCGGTCGTGAAGCGCGCGGCGACGCGCTTCTCAAAGGCGAGGTTGTGCACGTGGACTGCGCCGCAGAGGAGCGGGGGGCGCGCGGGAAAGGGCGATATCGACTCGACGCGGACGTTGGCGTGCGGTGGGTGTGTGGTGAGGGGACCGGCGATAATATATCTGTGACTTGGAGGACGGGGGGGCCCTGGTATTGGTATTGGTATTTGGTAATTGTACTGGTACCGCCGAGATGGTGATGTATTGGGGCAGCGATGGCGCGTCCTCCTCGGGCTCTTCTGTCTCGGGCTCTGTGTCGGAAGAATGGGCAGTCAGGAGGACCAGATGGCCGTCCGTTGGGGCGAAAGATACAGATAGATTCGAGCGCCGCCGGCACCCCGTCACCATCCTTGAAGCGAACGCGCTTCCGGTTTGACGGGGGAGTGTCTGGGCAAATAGAAGCAGGGGCATCCCCGTGGACCGGGACCGGAGCTGCCAGTGGGGCACTTGAGGGATGACCTTAGCGGTTGGTCAAGCGGGGCCCTGGCAGGAACGAGCGCTTCATTTGACATGGTAGTCAGTAGGGGGGGAACGGGCAGTGCATTGAAAGGACTGGGACGAAAGAACGGATAAAAGCGTACTCCCTATATCGCGCGATAAGAAAGAGGTGAGAGTAGGCGAAGCGGAAAGCGATGGGTTCGGATGAGCTGCAACATACTAGTAGGGCATATCTTTGTTTGGGACGATGGCCGTGCAGGTCGCTATACCATACCCTATTTCAGCTCAAGCAAGAGAACAGCCAAGTCTCTCTGGGGGTCGCGTCGATCTAGCTCCTCAACGAACTTGAGGCAGGTACTAGTAAGCCATGGAGATATGCCTGCCCCATTGTCCGTTCGCGGACGAGCCATCCAAGTACGACAAGTTCAAGTTCTGGACATGGCGGCACGCGGCACGCATTGGCATCGGCGCCTCCAACTCGCGCAGCACAGCCACACGGACGCGAAATCCTTGCGGCGGCATATTCTTTCCAGCCCTGCGCATACTCTCGCACTGTCTACTTTTATCTTTTGGCCCCCGGGAGGACGAAAAATTGAGCCTCTGCTTGACTCTTGGGGCCCCGTTTGTGGCACCCTCGACTTACGACTTGACTGAATTGCTTGGGAGCACAATTTCAATTGACCCGTCCTGTCGAAATGGGGCCAACTCTTTGTTTTTCTTTCCCTACTGTATGTCCACCACATGTCGCTTGTCTGTTGTGGCTTGAATCGTGGCCACCGCTGCGGGTAAACACAAGGCACAGCCACTAGTAAGCAAGCGCGAACTTTCTCGTCACGGTGGTCCAGGGAGTGCAACGTTTTCGTTATCGCTTCAAGTCAGAACGCATTGGGCTGCCACCATGTCCTCTTGGTCCCCCTCTTGCCATTGGTCAGCTCGTCAGAGCGTCAGCCACGGTGCTCTACATACAGGGTGTCAGGAACCTCGTTCAGTTAACGAACCTCGCGTCTCTTCCGAGTCGATGGGCGTAACCGCCACACTCTAGCATTGTGGCCTCCCAAGTTCGCGGAATCGCTTTGTTCGCTCCATTCTTCGTCTGCGTGCACCTGCTTGCTATCACTGTTCCCGCAAAGTTTTTGAGGATGTGGCAAAACATCTTCTACACTTTGACTTTGACCCTTCGCTTTACCACAAAGCGTTCGCGAATCATTGTCACAGGGGAGTATTTGAACAGTCATGAACTACACCTTGAAAACCAACTCACAGACACCCAGCCCCCACATTCTTTCTGACTTTTTTTTTTTCGCCCGTCATGGTCACCTATCCTCTCCCTCATGATCCCTCGACTCCTTACAGAATCCGACCCTCCAGGTCAACACATTTCGCATCTCACAGCATCGCACAGACCCCGAGCAGGCGCTCGCGGAGTGCCCGAGGGAGTCCATATGCGAGGCCCTCCGGCAAGGGCAGCCCCATGGATTTGCTCCGCACACCCAAACAATTCATAGCGGACAGGAAGGCCGCAAGGATTGGAACCCCCAACTCGACCGGGTCGTTTCCGACACCAATGGGCCCTCCCTGTACGCCTCGCGCAGTCAGCGCGAGCGCGAGCGGGACCGGGACCCCAAGAACCCCCCGCTACCTGCGAATTCCGAAGACCCCATCCTCGCCGACCCGCGAGCCCATGTTCGACCCTCCCAAGGGATTGCGACGCACCCAGGATCCTGCGCTCCCGACGGTCCAGCTTCTCCGCGTGATGAACAAGTGTTGGGACGATGACACGGAGCGGCTAACAGCCTGGACGATAAGAGATAGCCAGTTGGGCGGTCGCTGCGATCCACTCGATCGCCCCGACATGTGGAAAACTCTCACCGTCGCCATCCACAACGTTTGGCCCCATCAAAAGGAGTGGATCATGAAACATATCCCTGGCGACGACAACCTTGAATGGTTCAAGGGGACCGACCGAATCGGTAGGGGCGAGAATGACTGCATTGAGGACCCAGACATCGCCACCAAGCATTCCAGCACAGAGCGAGCAGGATTTTCCAGTACGTTTTCTCCCCCGCGCGCGTCTCCGAAATGAAATATCCCCGTGACTCACTGTGTTCGTCCCCATCGTTCATCGCAGTGTCGCAAAACACATACCAGGTCGCGTGCACACTCGTCCAGGAGCTCGCCGAGAGCAAGGGAGACCTTGGCTGCCTTCTCGATGCTGGGATCAACCCCTTTTTCATCATCTACGCCTGCGCAGACTGCGACGTTCCCCTTCCGCGCGGCTTCAACCTCGAACTTTTCTGGAGGCACTTGGATGCAACCCTCCAGGCGCAGTGCTGGCGCGGTCTCGGGGCCAACCGCACATTGATAGTTGAGGAGAGCTCTGAGGAGAGTACCGACGGCGGTGAGCCGGAGGAGCCCCCGGAGTTCGCACAAATGGACGATGACCCAGAGGGAATCCTCGAGTCACTGATGACCATCACGATAGAGAGTGAAGGCACGTCTGATTCGAACCCCGTGCACAAGCTGTCCATCGCAGTCAGAGAGGGCCAGTGGATAGCCCAGAGCGAGCTGGGCAGGATGTGGTACGACGCGAGCGATCTGGCAGACAAGGACGTCGCGCCGTTTGCCATGCTGGATTCGCTCACGAGGGGCTTGCCGCAGTGGAGCGGTGGCATCCTTAAGATCACCACACAGGACGTCCGGCTGTTGTGGGGCGTGTGTGGTCGCCCGCACTCCGGTGCGTGGACGATCGTGCGGGCTCTCTGCAGGGGCCACGACGTCGAGCTGCGGGGCCAGTGGGCTGGGCTACATTTCCGAGACATGGCGCTGCCAGCAGACCCAAGGAAGAGGGCCGCCCTCGTCCCCAGACGCAGCGCGGAAGTGGTCGGAGCCGTCGTGGAAGAGCTTGGGATGAACGGGGGCAACGGAGCGTACCGGCGCATGATTTGCCACCTCACAGCCGGACTGTGAGGATTCCAAACTCAGTTTTAAATTTTCTCATTGTTTCCATGAAAAGGACAATTTCGCTCGTAATACAAGTTGAATAATGCCGCTTCATCGATATCACAGTCTCTCATTCATCCCAGATGTATCATACCTCACATAGAACAGATTAATTACTCGTTTACATGTAATAGATTGTATATATATTAAAGTATCGACTCCCTTTCCATCCAGAGCGTATCTATGGCGAATACTCTGGAAACCCTTCAACAAGGCTAACGAGCCTAACATTTGAAGGAGGATACGATGGTAGCACCAGTGGCGCTTCCAGGAATGCCAACGGCATTGTTGTCGATGCGATGCGGAGGCGCCTGCATGCTCGTCATGTGGTCCAACGTGCTCATCGCGCTCGATTTCAATCGAAACCGCCGTCACCTTTTCATCGTGTTTGACGAGCATCCATTGGAAAAATCGATCCCCATTCGCCGCCGACATGCATAGGAGCCGTAGCGCGAGTTTTTCCGTCAGCCAGGCCCTGCCGTTGGGCTCCCCATAAATGAGATGGCACAATACTCGGGGTCTCCGTACTTGAGGAAACCATGGGCCATTTCCGGAGGCGGAGGTAGAGAAGGACGAGGGCCCAGGGTGCGAGTAGGAGCAGGAAAATGAAAAGGAGAAAGTCGTGAAGGAGGTGGCGGGTGACCGAGACGAGGGACTAGGGAATTTCTGCAGTGGCGTAGCCTGTGACGGTGCGTCGAGCTATGTATCGCATGCTGTTTGAATCAAATCTCATCAGGCACCATGTATTTCTCGTACGATCCACTCCGTTTGTCTCCGATGAAGACCTCAGTCAACGATTTCCGACTGAGCAGGGCACTCTTCATCATGAATCTGGCCAATATTTTGACTCTTCGGGTGCGCCGTGTTCGGGTATATATTATACCAGCTTTCTGATAGTATTCATCCTATGCCTTTCAATTTTCCCAGTATTCCCCAGCTCGTTGCCATGCGATTCCCTGTCCTGCAGAGCCCCCGTTTTTACACGTGATCATTCTCTCAAATACAGCCCATGCTAAGAACGGCGACCACGACATATACGAACGTGTTCGTCTCGATCCCCGTGTTTGATATTACTATTGCCACACCCGCCTAACTGAACTGTGTTTGCAGGCTCTCCACCACCCTTGTCTCCCGTCTCGTGCTGAATCTTCGTGAACGAAACTCTACGCTTGCGGGTCTACCCACAACAATGGAGTCAGAACGGGGATTTCAGGCGGCCCTTCCAGCCGCACAGCAGGCAGTCGCGTCTGTTGGAAACTTCCCCTCGGCCCAGCAGAACAAGTCTATATGTGAAACCGCGGTCGCTGCTGTTGGAACGTTTCATTAACCGCTTGAACATGGAGGGCGTATGAGACGGACATGGGTGTACCGCTTGAGTTGACAAAAGTGTCCATTAGGGACTGGAGTTGCGCTTGCTTTCGACGAATACAGTGGTTCATGAACGACGAGTGGTGGCCATTCATAGAACAAAACAGTTCTCATCGCACACGCCCCACTCGTGGAAAATATTACTCGCCGAAAGCCCGAAACTCTCCCAGCTCCAGGCAGAAAGAAACACGAACACCTCAGTACAACCCCCTTCCGTCCATCATGCAACGCGCCGACATCGACTCGTCACCGCCGACGCTGCAGGCGTCAGCAACGGGCGCGCGCAGGCCACCAAACTAGCCTGCCCACTGTCAGAACGCGCCGGAATCGGCGATCGGCGGCGCGGGACTAACTCAGCCGGCGACGCGTCGCTGCCGCCGCCAGAGACAGCCTGAGTGCCCGTCCTGCAGCGGGCTTGCTCCCCACCCGCCGCCGCCTTCTTCGCAGCGAGCACAAATGCAAAAGTCCTCGCCGCAGTCGTTTTCCCACCACTCCCCGACGCCCGGCGCAGTGAAGCGCACGGACGGCGAGGAGGTGCGCGCGTGGCGCGGCGCGGCGCCGGGGGGGCCGCGCGCACAGCTCGAGGGAGATGGAGAACGCGAAGTCGTACCCAGGTGCTGCTTGTGCTGCCGCTGCAGTCGCCCTGGCCGGGCGCGGGCAGGGCGGGGGCCCGTGTACCGCGCGAGCGACTCGGACATGGTTATCCAGCCGTCGGTCGTGAAGCGCGCGGCGACGTGCTTCTCAAAGGCGAGGTTGCGCATGTGGACTGCGCCGCGGAGGCCCGGGAGCGGCGGGGGGAGGGCGATATACACTCGAGGCGGACATTGACGTGCGGTGGGGTGTGCGGCGAGGGGACCGGCGATAATATATCTGTGACTTGGAGGACGGAGGGGCCCTGGTATGGTATTGGCATTGGTATTTGGTACTTGTACTGGTACCGCCGAGATGGGGATGTATTGGGGCAGCGATGGCGCGTTCTCCTCGGGCTCTTCTGTCTCAGGCTCTGTGTCGGAAGAACGGGCAGTCAGGAGGGCAGATCGCCGTCCGTTGGGGCGAAAGACACAGATAGATTCGAGCGGCGCCCCAGTGGCGCCCCGTCACCACCTTTGAAGCGAACGTGCTTCCGGTTCGGCGGGGGAGTGTCGCCGTGACTCATTCTGGGCAAACAGGAGCAGGGGCATCCCCAAGGACCGGGACCCGAGAGGGGCACTTGAGGGACGACCTTAGTCAGTAGCGGTTGGTCAAGCGGGGGCATTGGCAGGAACGAGTGCTTTTGACATGCTAGGGGGGTAATGGGCAGTGCATTGAAAGGACTGGGACGAAAGGACGGATAAAAGCGTACTCCCAACATCGCGCGAAAGGAAAGAGGTGACTCGGAGAGTGGGTGAAGCGGAAAGCGATGATGGATTCGGATGAGCTGGAACATAGGGCATCTCTGGAGTATCTCTGGGTGGGGTCGCGTCTATCTAGCCTCCTCAGCTTGAGGCAGGTAAGCCATACGCTGCCTGCCTGCCCGTTGTCCGTTCGCGGACGAGCCATTGGCGGCACGGCGGCACGCATTTGGCATCGGCGCCTCCAACTCGCGCAGCACAGCCACACGGACGCGAAATCCTTGCGGCGGCATATTCTTTCAAGTTCCAACCCTGTGCATACTCTCGCACCGTCTACTTTTATGTTTTGGCCCCCGGGAGGACGAAAAATTGAACCTCTACTTGACTCTTGGGGCCGCGTTTGTGGCACCTTACGACTTGACTGAATTGCTTTCTTGGGGGCGACCACGAGAACACAATTTGAACCCGTCCTGTCAAAATGGAGCCAACGCTTTGCTTTCCTACCACTGTATGTCCACCACCGTGACATGTCGCTTGTCTGTTGTGGTTTGAATCGTGGCCACCGCTGCGGGTAAACACAAGGCACAAGCACCAAGTAAGCGTGAACTTTCTCGTGGTCCAGAGGGGGTGCAACGTTTTCAGAAAGCATTGGGCTGTCACCATGCCACCTCTTGGTCCCCCTCTTGGTCAGGTCATCAGAGCGTCGGCTACGGTGCCATACATACAGGGACGACCGTTGACCATATTTCCCTCTTTGCCGACCTCGTTCAGTTAACGAACCTCGCGTCTCTTCGAAGCATGGTGTGGGTGTAACCGCCACACTCTAGCATTTGTGGCCTCCCAAGTTCGCGGAATCGCTTTGTTCGCTCCATTCTTCGTCTGCGTGCACCTGCTTGCTATCACTGTTCCCGCAAAGTTTTTGAGGATGTGGCAAAACATCTTCTACATTTTGACTTTGACCCTTCGCTTTACCACAAAGCGTTCGCGAATCATTGTCACAGGGGAGTATTTGAACAGTCATGAACTACACCTTGAAAACAAACTCACAGACACCCAGCCCCCACATTCTTTCTGACTTTTTTTTTTTCGCCCGTCATGGTCACCTATCCTCTCCCTCATGATCCCTCGACTCCTTACAGAATCCGACCCTCCAGGTCAACACATTTCGCATCTCACAGCATCGCACAGACTCCGAGCAGGCGCTCTCGGAGTGCCCGAGGGAGTCCATATGCGAGGCCCTCCGGCAAGGGCAGCCCCATGGATTTGCTCCGCACACCCAAACAATTCATAGCGGACAGGAAGGCCGCAAGGATTGGAACCCCCAACTCGACCGGGTCGTTTCCGACACCAATGGGCCCTCCCTGTACGCCTCGCGCAGTCAGCGCGAGCGCGACCGGGACCGGGACCCCAAGAACCCCCCGCTACCTGCGAATTCCGAAGACCCCATCCTCGCCGACCCGCGAGCCCATGTTCGACCCTCCCGAGGGATTGCGACGCACCCAGGATCCTGCGCTCCCGACGGTCCAGCTTCTCCGCGTGATGAACAAGTGTTGGGACGATGACACGGAGCGGCTAACAGCCTGGACGATAAGAGATAGCCAGTTGGGCGGTCGCTGCGATCCACTCGATCGCCCCGACATGTGGAAAACCCTCACCGTCGCCATCCACAACGTTTGGCCCCATCAAAAGGAGTGGATCATGAAACATATCCCTGGCGACGACAACCTTGAATGGTTCAAGGGGACCGACCGAATCGGCAGGGGCGAGAATGACTGCATTGAGGACCCAGACATCGCCACCAAGCATTCCAGCACAGAGCGAGCAGGATTTTCCAGTACGTTTTCTCCCCCCGCGCGCGTCTCCGAAATGAAATATCCCCGTGACTCACTGTGTTCGTCCCCATCGTTCATCGCAGTGTCGCAAAACACATACCAGGTCGCGTGCGCACTCGTCCAGGAGCTCGCCGAGAGCAAGGGAGACCTTGGCTGCCTTCTCGATGCTGGGATCAACCCCTTTTTCATCATCTACGCCTGTGCAGACTGCGACCTTCCCCTTCCGCGCGGCTTCAACCTCGAACTTTTCTGGAGGCACTTGGATGCAACCCTCCAGGCGCAGTGCTGGCGCGGTCTCGGGGCCAACCGCACATTGATAGTTGAGGAGAGCTCGGAGGAGAGTACCGACGGCGGTGAGCCGCAGGAGAGCTTGGAGGAGAGTACCGACGGCGGTGAGCCGGTGGAGAGCTTGGAGGAGAGTACTGGCGGCGGTGAGCCGGAGGAGCCCTCGGGGCCCTCGGAGTTCTCGCAAACGGACGATGACCCAGAGGATATCATCAAGTCACTGATGTCCATCACGATAAAGAGCGACGACCCGCCTAATCCGAAACCCGTGCACAAGCTGACCATCGTAACCAGAGGAGGTCAGTGGATTGCCCAGAGCGAGCTGGGCAGGATGTGGTACGACGCGAGCGATCTCCCAGACAGGGACGTCGCGCCGTTTGCCATGCTGGATTCGCTCACGAGGGGCTTGCCGCAGTGGAGCGGTGGCATCCTGCATATTACCTCGCAAGACGTCCGGCTGTTGTGGGGCGTGTGTGGTCGCCCGCACTCCGGTGCGTGGACGATCGTGCGGGCTCTCTGCAGGGGCCACGACGTCGAGCTGCGGGGCCAGTGGGCTGGGCTACATTTCCGAGACATGGCGCTGCCAGCAGACCCAAGGAAGAGGGCCGCCCTCGTCCCCAGACGCAGCGCGGACGTGGTCGGAGCCGTCGTGGAAGAGCTTGGGATGAACGGGGGCAACGGAGCGTACCGGCGCATGATTTGCCACCTCACAGCCGGACTGTGAGGATTCCGAACTCAGTTTTAAATTTCTCGTTGTTTCCATGAAAGGACAATTTCGCTCGTAATACAAGTTGAATAATGCCGCTTCATCGATATCACAGTCTCTCATTCATCGCAGATCTATATACCTCACATAGAACAATTAATTACTCGTTTACATGTAATAGATTGTATATATATTGAAGTATCGACTCCCTTTCCATCCAGAGCGTATCTCTGGAAACCCCTCAACAAGGCTAACGAGCCAACATTTGAAGGAGGATACGATGGTAGCACCAGTGGCGCTTCCAGGAACCTAATGCCAACGCATTGTTGTCGATGCGATGCGGAGGCGCCTGTATGCTCGTCATGTGGTCCAACGTGCTCATCGCGCTCGATTTCAATCGAAACCGCCGTCACCTTTTCATCGTGTTTGACAAGCATCCATTGGAAAAATCGATCCCCATTCGCCGCCGACATGCATAGGAGCCGTAGCGCGAGTTTTTCCGTCAGCCAGGCCCTGCCGTTGGGCTCCCCATAAATGAGATGCCGCAATACTCGGGGTCTCCGTACTCGAGGAAACCATGGGCCATTGCCGGAGGCGGAGGTAGAGAAGGACGAGGGCCCAGGGTGCGAGTAGGAGCAGGAAAATGAAAAGGAGAATGTCGTGGAGGTGGTGGCGGGTGACGGAGACGAGGGACTAGGGAATTTCTGCAGTGGCGTAGGGGTCGGTAATGATCAAGCCGTATCGGGACGAGTCCAGGGTCTCTCTCGGATTGCCAACATTAGTATCCTTTCACAGATGCGCCGAGTACAGTACCCATTATTTCTCAGAGCCACTGTCTGAGTACTTGTGTCCGCTCCATGCTCGAGAGGGCACTGGGCGAACTCGCCTCGTAATGCCCAACGCAGATGGAGTACTACTCGTGACGCCCAAAAGCAGTGGCGCCCACCTGCCCAAGTGCTCGAGAAGTAACCCCGAGCGATTTCCACATGTCCGTAATTTGTTTCAACGCCATATGAAAGTCCAACCTGGAACCGTCCTGCATCTGCACATCCACGTCGTCGCCGTGATCGAAAGGGCGCGCGTACCAAAGTGACTGACTCCCACTGCCCGCAACCTCCTACACCCAGCGCCCAAATGCGACCGGAAGGAGTCGAGCGCCCGGGGCGATATCCAAAAAGTCGAGTCCGCTGCATTTGGCGTAGGCAGGCGGGTGCGTGGAAGTCGCCCGGATGCTTCTCGAAATAGTGCAAACACGAAGGGCCCAGGACGATTTCGTGTCCGTGCCATTTTCGAGAAGCATCGGGGCTAATTCCACACATCCGCCTGTCGGACGCCAAATATGTGTGTGTGTTTTGTCGACCTTGTAAAAATCGTCCCCGTGCGTTCGCGTTTCGTATCAGCGTCATGCTCGAGCGGCACCCGAGCAACTTCCACGTACCCGCCAGATACGATGCAGTCAACGACTCGAGATTGTCCCGGGCTCTCACATCCTCGAGGGGCTTCTGAGCAACTTTCGCGGGCCGCTGTGGGACGCGTAATGCGATGAAGTCTGCTTTTGTTCATCCAGAGCTTTTACATCGACGCCATGCTGGAGAAGTAGATGAGTAACTACCACATATCTGCATCTCAATGCCAGGCGTAGCAGAGTCGTGTTGTTGGAAGCGTCCACGTCCTGAGAACATTCGACCACCCGGAACGTCATCAAATCGTGAAAGCCATAAAGCGCAGCATATTGCAGGCAGCTTCCTTTGGGGCTGTGACGATTGTCTGGGTGATGAAGGCTTTCGGGATCAGATAGATATTCGCACGCACAGCGCAAAATGTTCTCGGATCAAACCGTTTATGCTATCTTCCAAATTTGGCGGCACATCCCCGATGCACGTATGTTCAGCCAGTGCCCGGCAGCATATCCGGCGAGTGGGAAGACCTCTAATCCGTCACCCATGATGTTCCCATCTAAGTGTAGCCGAATGCTCAGAAAGCGTTGAGATACGATGGTATGAGCGTGCGATAGAAATATAGTAGGGGGGAGGGGGAGGACTGTCTGCTGCGTTGGCAAGGCGAGTCGATGTCAGGAATTCTTTCACTAGTGATGAAAAAAAATGCTACAACTACGTAAACCAGGTCCCGCCAATGACCAGCAAACTGGAGTACATGGATAGCGTGTGTCTACGTGCTCCAGTTTGCTGGCCATAGTCGAAGACTTTGAAATGTGGGGGTTAATAATCTGCATCCAAAACAAATGCGAGAAACTCGGTGAGACATGACAAAATCCCACGAATATCGCCCTCGCAGGGGGATGTGTGTAGAATCAGATCCAAAAACTACCATCCGACGTCCAGACCGATACCTCCAACAAGTGCGGCACTGTAGAAAAGCGTATGAGGTCTGTGGACCGCCTATGTGGATGAAGAAGACGACTACATTACTTTTGTCATCTTCTCTTCGGAACCCACTGAAGGCTTGTGCTTGCCCTTGAAGGATGGCAATTATGAGAGTCGAAAGAACTTTCAAATTGCCCGGCAAAGGGAGGGTTGTCCAATTTCGCACCCTGTTCAGTTTTCATGGTCCCTGAAAGGCAGCATTGAAGAGCAGCTGAAACATAGAAAACAGAAGACGCATTCATAAAACGGATGGAAGAAAGACGGCCAGAAGAGGGGAATATATGCGACGAGAAGTGATACGAGTAGAAGGGTAGTAGGACCTAAGCTAGGGTTGTCTGGTTAACAACCGGTTAGCTCCTCCCAATTCCCACGCGCTCAGTCAACTCACCGAGTCGGTCATGGATGCCATGATGGGGTAGAGTTGTCATTCAGATATGAACATTATTGTATGCATAACAGCTACCAGTCCGTTATTTGCCTACCGTAGTGAACTATTTGCCTATGTCGGAAGAATTGCGTGAACATCGTATGGGGGTACCTGTCACAATGAGTAAAGTAAAACCAAGTCACGATATGCTGCTGCCAACTGAATGTCCAAGTGAATGTCCTTACCTTACCGCCACGGCTCGCGATAAGCAAACCAGAAATATGGCTTAGCTCTCCCTATGAAATTGACACGGCTCTCAACGGAAGTCATTGCTAGTAACGTGCCTCCGAGTCGTTGACACCGCTCTCTTGCATCCTTGGCATCGTCACATTGCTGGTGCCAGTGGACATTCAAGACGATCTTCCGGCCACGCCACAGATCAAGAGGCATTTTGGGTAAGCTTTTATTCTTCAGACACCATTTCGTTTTCGACGTTGACCAGGATAATTGGGCCAAGGTGCCTGGGGCAACGTCTTCGATATAGTCGATGGTGACGAAATTCCGGCGGCCGGCGATACACCCGTATAATGCTCAGTGAGATAGATGTCTCTGAAAAAGTCTGCTCTTTCGTACCATCGGGCCAAGGGAATTGAATGAATTTTGTCCATCATTCCAGGCTGTACAGAGGAGAGAGAGCCTTCAACCATTTTGAAATCGACTTACTAGGGGGAAGGGGCTCTGTACAGCGCTTTGAGATACGTACACCAATATTTTATTTCACAAAACGAAAAGAACTACACATGATCTACTCTTATAAGCGAGGGAAGGGCACCGTGGCATATCCGAGTTGTAGAGCATCGGAGTGGTGTCGAGTGCAGAGGTTCGCACACATAAAAGGCTGTTCCGCTTTCTTGTCGTCATTTCCTCCTCCTGCCCTTTTTACTTTGGGCTTCGTTAGCGCCGTACTTGAGCGCGCCAACCCCTGTTACACCAGGTTTGGAGAGCGAGTGTGTGTAGGGTTCACTTGCTCGTGAAGAGCATTTGGAGGGTGAACCGGTGAAGCCGTCCTTGCAATGTTGAGCGACCCCACCCGTGCGTTGCCCGGTGCGGTACACTAAGGTCTCTTTTCTGCTCCCCTTCAACCGTAATGTCAGGACACCCTACTTGTGTCAGAGTCCACGGTAGTGCGTAAACGACTAGCAAACCATGCGCGGCGATAACGATATGAGCATGGCTCACGGCATTATCCTCAGACTATGAACGAATGAACTGCAAACGGGCCATGGATTGACTTATTTGCACGCGGAAGTATCCAAAATGGTGCCCACACCAGTGAGTGAAGTGGGATGACAAGTAACCTGACAACGTTCACTCTGGGTACGGCGGATACGTCAGTCATAAAAGGCATTTCTTATACTTCAACTGCAGCCAAGGGTCAAAGATCGTAGTGGAGAGACAGCGGTGATGAAAATGACGGCAAACACAATGCTGAATAGAGTAAAATGGGGTAACTGAAGAGGCCAGGAAGACCAATATAAGGATGGTACCATGTAGAATTTTGGATATCATGTAGACAAGCATCAGAAAATCGGACGAAGGTACCAGGATGTACGATTATTCTCCTTCTTCCTGGACTTCCTCCTCATACTCGCCTTCCTCCTCGGCACTGCCAAAAAAGATAAATGACAGTCCATACGGAGCAAATCGAACAAGACTTACGTCGCATCCTGATACTGCTGATACTCGGCAACTAGATCCTGCATGTTTGACTCCGCCTCCGTAAACTGTCAGAGGGTCAGTGACCTGGAAAGTCGGCGCGTTGCAGTCAGCAGCGTACCTCCATTTCATCCATTCCCTCCTGGGTGTACCAATGCAAGAACGCCTTCCTTTTGAACATGGCAGTGAATTGATCGCTGACACGGCGGAACAATTCTTGGATGGCGGTTGAGTTTCCAAGGAACGTGACAGCCATCTTCAGGCCACGCGGTGGAATGTCACACTGCGCCGTGAGCACATTGTTCGGGATCCATTCAACAAAGTAAGCTGAATTCTTGTTCTGGACATTCTGCATCTGCTCTTCAACTTCCTTCATCGATACCTTGCCACGGAAGACTGCTGCGACTGTGAGGTATCGGCCATGACGAGGATCGCAAGCGGCCATCATGTTCTTCGCATCAAACATTTGCTGAGTAAGCTCAGGCACCGTAACAGCGCGGTACTGTTGACTGCCCCGCGCTGTGAGAGGGGCGAAACCAGTGAGGAAGAAGTGTAGACGAGGGAAAGGCACTGGATTACTAGTCAGTGATAGACCATCACCTATGAAAGGAGGATACTAACCCATGTTGACCGCAAGTTTCCGGAGATCCGAGTTCAGTTGACCGGGGAAGCGCAAACAAGTCGTGATGCCAGACATGACAACAGAGACAAGGTGGTTGAGATCGCCATAAGTCGGGGTGGCAAGCTTTAAGGTGCGGAAGTGAATATCATAGAGTGCCTCGTTATCAATGCAGAATGTCTCGTCAGAGTTTTCCACGAGTTGATGGACAGAGAGGGTGGCATTATAGGGCTTAAATCAAAAGGTAAGGTGCGGCTTGACGGGGAGATAAACATTGTTGCACACCTCAACGACCGTATCCGAAACCTTAGGACTGGGGACAACAGAGTACGTGCACATCATCCGATCGGGGTACTCCTCACGAATTTTCGAGATGAGAAGGGTGCCCATACCGGCACCAGTGCCACCACCTAAGGAGTGGGTGATTTGGAAACCTGAAGGCGACCGGCGTCAAATATTGGAACCAAACACGTGACGCGCGAATCCACCGTGGACGCGACGCGTATAAACTTACCCTGAAGGGCGTCCGTACCCTCAGCCTCCTTCCGAACGACGTCAAGAACGGAATCAACGAGTTCAGCTCCTTCAGTGTAGTCTGTTAGGTGAGTCCGTCAGTAAAAAGTGGCACGTTTTGGGGCGTGTCAAAAAACACGTGTTCGGAAAAGGACGATTGTCACAAAGAAAATTATCCACTCACGTCCTTTCGCCCAGTTGTTACCCGCACCGCTCTGGCCGAATACATAGTTGTCCGGGCGGAAAAGACCTCCGTGAGGACCCGTCCGAACAGCATCCATGGTCCCAGGCTCGAGATCAATTAAGATTGCGCGGGGGACGTATTTGTTGGCGCCGATCTCGTTGTAATAGACCGAAATTCGCTCGAGCTGAAGGTCATTGGTGCCCTTGTAAAGGCCGTCACGTTCGATCCCGTGTTCATCCGAGACGACCTCCCAGAACTTGACACCTAGGACGGGAAGACGGTCGATAAATGCTGTCGATAAAAACAACATAGCAAAGACACCGTCGTACCAATTTGGTTACCGCACTAACGACCATTTTTCCAATTTTCAGAGCGCATAAATAGAGAGTTAAGAAAAGAACGCACTTGGCCGGTCTGAAGGTGAACAATTTCGCGCATTCTAAAGGACGGTGGTCAGCAAACATTCAACGACGCGAAATGAAGCGACGAAGAGGGACACGGTGAAAATGCGCGTGGTCAGCTTGCAATCACCATGCCCAAAAATGAAGACGGAAAACAGGAGCTGAGGATTTTAAGACCTACTTGACGAGATCGGAAAAGAACGGGCAAAGGGGGAGACCGAAGGGGGAGCAGCAAGTCGGTGGTGAAGGGAATCGACAAAAACCGTAGGCAGCACGTTTGGGCCTAGGGCTAATTTGGGCGGAGTCCGAAATCCCGCACGACAAGTCAGTCTAGCCACAGCCAGCCATTTACCGTTCGTTTCCGCGATCGAAAACTGACTGAAGTTTTTTTCTGCGAAAATCAGATCCAGGATGCTTTGCTTGCTCGTCATTCGTAAGAGGGTGTCATGGACATTCGAATACGTTTTGCTGTCATCAATTGCCGTGTTGTACGTGTATCTGCACGGGGTCTGGGGGAAATTCGTGCGGCGAAGCGAAGTTCAGGACTTCTATTGATCCGTCAGGTCCTCGATGGGCCTACCGGACACCCGAAGACTGGGACAACTATGACCACATAACATATCAGGGAACACAGTGGTGCGTGCGTGCATCGTGTATCTGCAGCGATGACCTCTCCGTGATCAGAGAAAGACCGCCCTGTGGTTGGATTCATTTCACCGGTCAGGACCCTATGTTACCGAGCTTAAATGCTTGAAGCCAGAACAGGATAGTGATTCTAAAGTCATAGAAGCCTACGTGCCATTCTAATTATGGCGGAAAATCATGGCAACATTCAAAAGGTAGTCAGAAACAGTTGCAGCATGCCCAAGATGATTGAGGCCAAGCGTTGCTACCGTGGTCAAGCGCTGATCGCGCTGATCAACTACATGGAGTCAGATAAGAAGCCGACCTACCTTGACGCCAGGAGGATATTGGAGAGGTTTATTCCTGAGAAACCGAGGCGTTGTAAAGCCTCATCAGAGGTATCACACGTCCTTCCTGAGAACCGGTGAGAAACCTATTTATAAACCATCCCATGACTCTTACATATCCTTCAGTCTTTGGTCTTTGATTAAGCATCGCAGGGTCTTGGCTTGTATGTGCATTCTGTTCCATTAGTTGCCGAACATTGTGAGTGAGCAGTCGCTGGTCCATGGGCAGGAAGCTTTCAGAAGAGTGGCACCGCGCGCGTGGATGGGGAGACCACAATGAACGTCGGCATTGACACTACGTAGGGTGGATGCCCTTCTGAATCATGAGGCATGATGCATGAGGGATCACCTCAGGACGTCACTATGTCACAGCCTCACAGCGAGTGGATTGTAAAAGTACGTCTTGCTTGGGCATGATAGCGCTTCAATATTTCCAATGAACATGCACTCCTTAACCGTCACCGCAAGAGCAAAATGAGGAGCCTGAGGTTATCTACTCCAAATCAATCAATTAATCGATCACCTAAACAGCAGGAGACGGAGGTGATCAAATTTCCATATAAGTGTGATGTCCGTCGTATCATAAAAAAACAAACAGCTCAAGTACATCAGAACCGTGGGCCTACAAACCCGCATGTCGTTCGTGTCTAGTCTCAGTCGGCCGACGAAGCTATTCGTGGAGTGCTCCCCCCAAAGCTATCTTCTCGCTCGTGTCGCTGACCATGCCGGATCAGCGTCATCATCGTCTCGTCTCTGACCGCCTGCGGCGGGATTTCCCCAGCAAACGCGATGGCCGAATCGTCGACGATGATCGCGCCCGTGCGTTGGTCGAGGCGGAAGCGGAGCGACCCGAGCGCGCGCGAAAGTTGCTCGTCATTGTCGTACGGCTTCAACAAGTCGCCAAAGCCCGAACGCGCCGTCAGCGCCACGGCGGAACCGATGGAGCCAGGACAGCGCGTGAGGTAGATGTCGCGCCGTTGTCGGAAGTGCCAGAAATGGAGGCAAAGTACCACAAGAGCTATTGTGATGCAAAGGGAGGCAAGGCCGTGGGCGGCGAGAGGTCTGGACAATGAGTAGCATTATGAGATTTGAGTCGTGCTGCGAAAAAAAGATAGAAAATGACGCACTCAACGTAGAGACGTGGGACAAGTTGTGTGAGTACGGAATTGACAGTGCTATTTGTTCGTACAAAATAATTCGACTTCGTCGCAAGAGAGAGATGCTGGGTCTGTAGAGCGTGAGCATCGGGCGAGGTCACCTAGGAAAAACCAGTGAAGACACACATAGATGCGACGGGTATACGTCAAAAAGCCATTCGGATCAGCGAAAACGGCTTCTGGGCCGCCGGGGGCCTGCTCTGCCTGACGAAATATAGCACTGGGAATGCCAGTTCGGATGGCATTTGCGCGTGACTGCACGTTAATGTTAGTGGAAGCGTTAAAAATGAGTCTACACAGACGAGTTAATGACGAGACAAACGAAAATAAAGAAGAAAAAAACGTGCCCATTGTACGGAACGCCGTTTAAGGGAGGTCCAGAGACATTATTCGCCTCAGGGTAGTTATCCACAATAGTGACATTGTAGAGCGAATTATTATTGAGGCGGGCGAATGCCGTCACATCGAAAAGTCGTATTTGCGGCCGGCAAAAAACACCGGCCGTGCGGTTTCCGCCATTTTCCCAAAACCAGAAGAAAACCTATGCACGATGATGAACACCTCAAATTGGCGCTGAAGACTGGAAAAGGACTGGCGCACAGGTTGAAAGGACACATCCGTGGTGTTCGCCCCACAATTAGGTACGTTCGTAACCCCATACTGTTGATCCGCATTGTTGGGATTGAAGGTCGCTTGCAACGTACAGCCGTCAACGGAAGTCGCGGACAGTGTCGACAAGTTTGCACTGGACGAGGTCACAGAAAGTTGGTTTGGATTGGCACAATTCGCATTCGTTTGGATGCCGGTGGTGTTGACCCCCATGGTGCCGTTCAGAAACGTACTAGTGGAGAACTGCAATTATAAATGTCAAATGAAGATGACTCGAAATCAGCCTATCGTATGCGACGCTTACCACGAACTCGGCGGTAGCCCATCCACCCATTATGAAGAAGGATCCCCGATGTTGTTGAAGACTGAAACGTGAATGAGTAACACACAACCTAGACAAAATGGAATGGCACACCTGCAGCTTCTGCGAACTGGTGAAGATCGTATGT
This sequence comes from Russula brevipes, assembly GCA_022496215.1. NCBI lineage: Eukaryota > Fungi > Basidiomycota > Agaricomycetes > Russulales > Russulaceae > Russula > Russula brevipes. Next base: position 146,202 of record WTXF01000059.1, on the reverse strand, counting down.
CAGCGACGACGACAATCACAACAAGTGGAGTTACTCACGCCAGCGGCCGAGACAAATGAAGTCAAATCACCGATGTCTGGAGAGAGCCCAATGTCTCTCACGCTTTGAACAGTGGAAGCTATGTACTAAAATTCAGATGATATCCTGACAGAATACCACGGCCACTTACGGGTCGATTTCGGAAGTTGTCTGATGGAGAAGATGGATCCTGCCAGCGGTTGAAACAGCATTGAACCCATCGCCGTCAAGAGGGACACGAGAACGAAATGATGTTTGAATCTCAACGCCTTGTAGCCGATCTCTGGGTAGCTAGATTCAAAGATTGATGAGTATGGATGTCGTCACGTCCGGATTGGTTTCATTCACCTATCTCCCACCTGTGCGGACATTCAGCAGAGGAAGAAGGACACGGGAGGGATCAACTTACATAGTCTGTTAGCAAGGTCTCATCTGCCGTGGCATTCCCTCGCGATAAGATGAGGTATGGCTGTCGGGGTCGTAAGATGGGCAGATCGGTTAGATCCAGGAAGCGGTGACGTACATTCCACATCGGATGACCCAGTCGAAAGCAAGGACCATGACCGCGAGTGGAGCAAGAAACAGAGTAGGAAAGAATGACTTGAAATCGACGAATACTCAGTGACGCCGAAGGGTCAAATGGCAAGGGGTAGAGGACTGACAGTTAAGAATTGCGTAGAGACCAACGAAAACACGTTCGACTTCGCCTGCGGACGTAGAAGCCTATGTGGCGAGCCGGCTCAGCGCAAGACTACGAGATCGAGGATGGGCCACGACGCACCGTCATTGTTCGTCGAAATCACTTGTGCAATTTCGAGGCCGATCCCGACGAGGCCGAGCACGATACAGCCAAGGGTGACAACCCAGAAGCGGAGAGCCAAGGGTTCCTGCGAGGCGAGCGACGTTTGTGAGTTTTCTTTGGCACAACCAAGAAAGACGAGGGACGTACAAATGCCGGGTTTCGTTTCTCGAGCGTCCCAGGTGTTGGGATGTAACCGACGCCACTGCGGAAGGTCAGGTGTGGCGGTCGTGCAGAGTCTGGCTCGCTGAAGCCGGGCGAACGGAACGGCGGGGATCTGAAGTCGTCCACGGAGGGGGTGGTCATCTTGGGGTAGTCGTAGTACGGTGCAGGGTCGTCCTCGCTGCCAACGGTGCTGGAATAAGGGTATTTGCGTGGGTTGGACATATTGCGGTGGGAAAGAAGTGTGAGAGAGCCAGGGTTGGGTAGACACCATCAGCTGGCTGTGCTATGGGCCTGGCTTAGCGACCGCTATGGCCGAGACAAGCACGGCCTGAATGCCAAATCGAGACACTCGGCTCGCTCGTCCCCCGTACAATACAGTACCCCACTGCACCTCACCTTGCGGTGCGACGGTGCGAGGACGCCCTTTACTTTCCGGTTCCGTGCAAATATCCCCTGAATTCCTCGTTTTATGATCGGATCGAACATCGGACTGTGGTTAGGTCGTGCGCTGGGCATTGCCTCCGCGCGCTCACGGCATTCAAACAACTGGCCGAACTTGCCAAGATCAGTGTTTTTTAAATTCTGTGGGCCGTGCGTTGCGCAAGGTCCATTCAGCGTCCGTCCATTGGGTGGATGTCATTGGCCACAGCAACGTCTCTCCGGCGCGACACGTGGGAGCACCATGCGCCCACCTCTGCCCATGTTGCCCATGCCATATAAATGTCACGATGCCATACGTGCTCTCCGGCGTCATCCCTGCAACGGGTATGTACCGCCACAGGTGTCGCGGTATCTACCGTACAGAATTGTCCATACGAGTAGCCCGGGTGTTGGCTAACTGAATGTCAAGTTGTCTCCCTTGATCATCATATCCTACGGGCGCTGACCGCAATTGAGTTTTTCTAACTTACGTCCTGATGGACTTACTGTAGTGGCCTGCAGGATGACATGAACCACTCATTTCCTAAGCATCAACGCCGTAACCGCGCGGGTGATTCCTCAGATAGAGGCCACGATTACCGGAGAATGTAGCAGCCCGACGGATGGCGTCTAGACAAGGCGGGGGACATGAAACCCGTATCACCCCCCTCATCACGAACCGAACGCAGGTAAGGTCGCTTTCGGTCGCTGCATGACTTCCCTCCGCGCTTTTCGAGAAAGCTGGTCGACTGATGATGATGCGATGATGGGGCGTACTCGATGATGCGCCATATAAGACGACTCAAGGTTGCCGTCCGCGGAGATTTCTTTACCCCGTCTTCGGCATGTTCTTTTACTACCGTGCCTCAAGGCCTCAACTCCCATCACTTCTGATGCTGATCGCTAGGTAGGGACAGAAGTCACATCCTTGTCTGGTAAGAAGGCCGATCCTTGTCTCACAATTGAATTGGGTGGCTCTCATATTGCTTACTCACTCCGGTCTTGGTAGTCGTGTAAAAACAGAGAGCCTCCCCCCAGAGAGACCGGCGCACATGTCACCTGCCCACCTGCCATTCCACCTCACTCGCGAGCGACTCGGATGGCATCAGAGCTCCTTTCCTTCGAGAGATTCGGACGGCACGAACCGATGATCACGGATGTAATAAACCGATGTTGATGACAATCGAACATTGGTGCTGGTATCAGTAATTACCTCGCCCCACGATCACTTCTCGGATATCACGTACGACTCGGATACGATATTGTGCGTGGCACGCACGTAATCCGCCCCGCGGCCGCGGCGGAAGACTCAAACATATGGAGTACGGTCAGTGTCTGGGGTCATCGACTTGGTTCGACTGCGACTGCGCTAGGCGTTTGTTACAGCGGATTCACTTGACGAAATCCCCATTAGCATCAAGCTCGCTCTAAGGCTACATATATATACGTAAGATCAAGGTTGTGTGGCGGTTTCGTCTCTGCCTCGTTTCGCCTCCCTGCAACTTTGCAGGTATGACAATGCGTCCCATCCGTATCTTCCGACATTAGTCGTAGTCGTCGGATGTGAAGTAGCAGGGGTCATCATCGCGCTTCTCGATCACGGTCGCCAACAGGAGTGGCTGGCACAGCCGCCTTTTTTGTCATCTGCCAGGGAATGAGCATCAGTTCAGTTGAGATGAACAAAGAATCGTACCGAGGTATAGAGTGCTGAGCTCATGATTATAATTGACCCGGCTATCGAGAGTAGGGCAGGTGTCGTACGGAAAACGATGAATTCGAAACAACAGCGAATACGACCTGGAACATACGTATATAAGACGCTCTCTACAGGGCAATAGCGCGAGGGTAGACGACATACTGAGGTGTACATGGCAAGCGCTCCGCGGGAAGCTGTCTCCCGTTGGAAGCCCATGGCCAGAAGAGTCTTCGCGATTTTAAGGCACGAAGATCAGACGAGCAGAGGGTAAAGCGATTGGAGAGCACACCTGCGCAATCAAGCCGAATATTCCGATGAGAAACAGCACGAGGACCCACAGGCCGCGCGTGGGGATCACCAGGGGAACCTTGAATATGATCATGCTGGGATGGGATGGGATTTTGTCAGCGAGGGAGACACACAAAAACCAAGGCGCGCGGAACGCACCCTATTGTAGAAACCAATACGGATTGCGAAGAGAAAAGGAGAGGACGTGGAGCGCGTGCGCCCGCTTTCCGATTGCGCGGAGGAGCGTGTCTGGAAACAACGACGGAATGAGCGAGTGCGAATGGATCAGGACGGAGAAATTTCAGACGGACAGCTGCCGGTCCCTCCTAGGACGCCAACGAGAGCGGCACTACGGGAAGGGAATGAGGAGGATATCCGCGACGAGGAAACAGAGACATGGCTGACACGACGGATACCATTCTTTGCCCTGACGTGACGGTGTCCGATGGATCCACCAGCTGCGGACTATCGAAAAGAGCCTGAGGCCTGGCGATCAAGATGACCCCGCTGAAGCTGCACACTGGCGAACACCATAAGTATGCAAAATCGAAGCAAAATAAGTATTTGATCTCGGGGGCTCGGACGCTTACACCCTGCCAGGACTTCCTTGAGAGAGAGGGGCTCCTTCAAGAATATCGCCCCTGAAAAGCCCGTGAGGATTGGGGCGAGGAATTTCAACACGACCGCATCGGAGAGCGATAGGTATTTCAGCGAGAAATACATCCCGGAGAGGGAAGTGAATCTGCGATGGATGACGATGAGGCGCGGTCACAGGAGCGCACATGGTACCACTACTTACCCCGTATAACCTCTGAGCACCAGTAATGGCCGAACACCTTTCGGGCCAAGCAGCGGGTTTGGAATTTTCCGCCAAAACCTGATAACGTTGAACAACGAGAACTACCCCAAGACGACGACCTCCTCGAAAACATACATGTACGCAACCGAGCAGACATATGTCATGGCCTGATAAAACATTCAGTACCTGATGGCGTCATGAGATATATACATAAGATGGGGTACTTACCATCCGGACCCATATCAACTTTACAAGCACAATCAACGATGTCAGCTCAGTACACCGATTTGATCGCCCTCGGAGTTATCACGGACCTCGAGAATTGGCACTTGCTCCTCGAGACCATTGAGCCACTTTACGCAGACGTTCGACGCCGCAAAGAAAAACTGAGCCGTGGCGATGAACAACAACCCGGCATTTCTCTCCAAGAACGCAGACGCGGCCGAGCGCCACCGCTCGGAGAAGCGCCGCCGGGATACAAGCGCGTGATCGGGTGGCAGCAGTGGTGATGTCTCATCGTGAGTAGACTGTGTGATGGCCATGGTCGACCGCGTTGACCTCAAGACCCGATTAGGTGCTGCCTCGGGTCAAAGTGGGACCATCTCGGGGCGCCGATTTCATGTCTCATACAAGGTAAACCGAGCGGAGCCGCCGAGCGATGCCGTCGGTCGTCGGTCAGCCGGTCAGCAGCAAAGCGTTCGCGACTCTTTCACGGCCCCATTGAGTCTCGTTTACTGTGCTTTTAGAAGCAGAGCGCTGGAAATTAAAGTTACAGTTCTAGTAGCAGAAACTCGACAGCTTCGATTTTTGACTTATAATTGGCCAAGAGCATCTTCTTGATCCATATTTTCCCCGTCTATATGTATCGAGCGATGTCTATCTACATTTAATCCAATGACGACGTTACAGTTCGGTAGGCTATCGGGCCTGGCATGGTGGCAGAAACAGTCGTGGCACGCTGTCGTGAGAGCATAAAAAAGGAGACTCCGCATTATATTGGGTCATCATGACTCCGGATCGGAGTCGTGGCTGGCTGGGTGGGTGGTGGCCGTTCGTTTGTAGGACCGGTAGTTGACTTGGGAGTGGATTTCTTTGTCAGCTGAGGGAGCGTGAGCAGGAGCGATAATGTGGGAGGTGATGAGGGAATAATACCGAGATGTAGATGGCTGAGCTCATGATTATGGCTGTTCCGGCAATTGAAAGTGCGGAGGGTGTGGTGCGGTAAACGATGAACTCAAAGATCACCGCAAAGACAATCTAGAATAGTCAAGACACGCCATTGAAGGAGTTGCGGTCTAAAGACACACCGAGGTATAAACAGCAAGAGCACTCCGCGAGGCTGTCTCTCGCTGGAGACCCATGGCTAACAGTGTCTTCACAATTTCGCAGTGCGGGATCAGCCAAGGACTCAAAGGAAAAGCATTGAAGGACACACCTGCGCAATCAGCCGAGTATGCTGATGAGCAGGGTAAGAAGCCATACAAGGGCATGCTTGGGTATTACTGGCGTAATTGAAAAATTACCATGCTCGAATGGGTGTCAGGAGGCTCCTCCGGAAGAAGGGGATTCCAAGTAAGAGGGCCTACCCTATGGTAGAAGCCAACACACACACCAGGAGTGGTACGTGAGACAGTGGAGGGGGTGTGCCCGTTTCCCAATTGCGCGAGTGACTGTGACTGTGAAACTCAGAGATGAACGTACGAACGAGGGTGGAGGGAAAATACACGTACAAGTACCAGTCGCCCCTAGGACACCAAGTAGAGCTGCTCTAAACAATGTGTGAAACCAACGCCTGCATACAAGACGAGATATCACATTACATGACAGATAGCATTCTTTTGTTGGGAGTCACCACCTCAGATAGACCACGTTGAAATACCAAAAAGAGATTGTGGCCTTGCAATCAAATTACGCCAAGGAAGCTACAGACTAGATTGTGTTAATAGTGGTAGTAACACAATAAGTATTATTCACGATACTTACACCCAGAAAAAATTCCTTGAGAGAGAGAGGTTCCTTGAGAAAGATTGCCCCGGAGAAGCCGGTGAGGATCGGCGCAATGAATGTCAATACGGTCGCATCAGACAGCGATAGACCTTGCAGGGAGAAATACATCCCGAAAGCCCAACAAAACTGAAATCAATATAAGAATCGCCCAATGAGAACGTAGGAAACGTTACCCTGTCAGACCTCGGGGTACCAGCAATCCCCGCACACTTTTCGGACCCAAAAACGGGTTTGGAATTTTCCGCCCAAACCTGGATGATAATTAGAGAACATAACTTTTCGGCCAATCATCGAAGGGGCGCACATGTATGCAACACAAGCCATATATGTCATGGCCTTGCCGCCACCGTCAAGGTCTACGCACACAGTGACACGTCTAGGTACTCACCATTCTGACCCATATCAGCTGCAATTTGTTGGCACAGTTCAGAGGACGACAATCTTGGTCCTTGGTTGGAATTGGCACGCACCTCGAGTGTCGGTATGGGCTCGTCCAGGTTGCTGAGCCACTTGACTGAGATGTTCATCGCAGAGAAGAAGAACTGCGAAGCCACAACAAGCAACAACCCGGTATTCTTGTTGAGGAATGCAGACACCGGGTGGTTTGACTGGGGAACATGTGTGCGATGGGTTGGAAAGAGGGGTGATGTCTCGTCCGGGTCAACTTGGCCATCTCTACTGGAAATGACTGCGGGGTCAGGGGAGGGCAGCAGTCCAGAAGTTGCTGTGGTATATGAAGAATGCGAGGTGGCCATGCCAGGGACGGCCACCGAGGTGCACCTTAAGCTTCGGGCGGGATTAATTGCACCCCTGCCTGGGTTTGTCAGCATTGGCGCGCAAATCCAGGTCATCAAGGCAGGAGCTGCGAAAATCAGAGACCCGCGCCTGCTCTGCCTTTGAAAACCGCTCTACCATGATGGTGGCTGCAGCCGTCCACACAAACATCCGCACGTCTGTTGGTCAGTTGGAGAGAGAAACCGGGACACGTTGAGTCGGGGCATGTCGGCCGAACTTTAGTCCTACAGTACACCGAACAAAGTCCCATGCCGTAAGCAAGGCCGGACAACGAAGGTCGTCCCTTGATTAGATCGTACTCTTGATCGTACTATCGTACCATAGCATGTAAGGCGACTCTGTTTCGCAGCATACACTTCAGTCTTCGTATCGAAGACTGAGGTAAGGACTAAACGTACTAAACCGCTCCGGTACGCATTTACCCAGCCGCGTATACGCAACAGGTTAGACACAGTAACCCAATAGATAACAGTCTTTGTAAAGACTGAGCCACGTTTATACGCTAGTCTTATAATTGTTGCAGTAGCTGAAAGGTTATCTTAGGGCACGGGGCCAATACAAGTGGAGTCGGAGGCGATGTCAAGGTTGATAACACAGTGACTACTACGCTTGAGAAACAATAGTACAGAAGGATATGGTACGCGATAACAAAGTCGCCCTGAGCAATGACGGAGAATGGCCCGAACGGGGTAAATCACCGGAATTACATCGGTCGCCGAGGGTCCCGTCTTCGGACCGGACCGGAGATGGAGATGCCACGCACAAAGCGCCTGGCTTTCCGTCGCGCAAGTCGAGAACGAAAACCTTGTTTTTCTTGCACAACCCTTTATCTGAAATGCGTGCATCTGTGGTGGAAGAGCCCGCAGTGCATGCTTACAGAAATGAAGGCCAAATACTGCATCTGATCGTTCTCGCACGCTGCTGCCTGGAGCGTGCCAAGCCAGGTGACCTCATATATGGCCGGCAGCGGGACGGGCACTGGCAACAACCAAAGGTTATCGGTGTGCCATTTGCCGTGACCAAGTTTCCTTGTCGTTTCTGATGGAAATCGCGATAGAAGGGGCTTCACCGTCGTCGGCGTTGATCGACCGAGATCCCAAGCGTGCCTGTCCACTTTATCCCGAGTTTCGCTGCCGTGAAGAAAGGAGAAGTTGCGGGGCCATATGTAGCCGGAAACGACCGGGTTGCACGGCCCAAATAGCGCTGTTGCAGTTTACGAACCGGACCAGTCAGCTCAGCAACGAAACAGCATACACCTGGACAAATCCAGCAGCGTCTCTTTGAAATTCTGCACGGGTCAGAACAACGATCCCTTTTGGATGATCCCACTCTCAGACGGTGGAGCAGAGGCTTGGGCGTTTGCAGTGCTCCAAGCGCTCGCAGGACTGCACCACCACCAGTAGGTCGCCGATGGACGGCGAGCATCGCTTGTGGAAATTTTGTCCCAAAAAGGCAAGTGCGCTACAGCAACCCTGCTCGCGCGATAAAGGTTCTTGAAATTTTTTCATCAACATTTTTCGGCCTTTATGAACCCAGCTCTGACCTGTTGAAAGCTCTCGAACCCTTCTTTACAATCCCCCACTATGGTCCCCGCTTGCTGAATCTACATGGCGTTCCCCCCGTGCCACTTCCGTGCATCGTCTGGGCTGCTCTGGGCGTGCTTCTGCTCTTAATGGACATGCGCGCTTTTTGTCGCGCATCGTGGTCACCCCGGTCTGCAAGGCGCGCGGCTAGACCCTATCTCATTCCACTACGGTAGTCCTCTTGGCTTCCTTCCATTGAGAATCCATCTAGTGTCCAAACACTTCCCAGTCTGTCACCGTCACCAGATCCTGATGCTTTTACACGCTACTCAGGGGGACTCCTATTACTGGAATTTCAGGACCCCGTTTTGCTTGGCTACACGGCTTCACGGGACACTCACACTTCACCTAGGTCTGCAGGGATGCCGAGTCATCTGGTGCTCTGCTCCTAAAAGCTGTATGTTCCGTCCGTGCTCTGTCCTCCATATCTGTCCCACCTCTGTTCCTTCATTTCCGCAGTCACCTGTCCACTTGTCGCACCTATATGTAGGCAGGAAAAACTAAAATGTGACTGACCGTGAAAACGGATGCTTGGTCTCGCGTGCGCCTGTGCGGAGGGACCCCGAAACACACAGCTCCCGTTCGAGTCCGTCCGAACCACCCGAACCAATCAGCTGAGCTATCTTGCGAAGCACAACGTAATGTGCACTTACGCACTAGCTCATTGTACTCCCTCAAACGCCCCTGGCATCGATTACGGCTTGCCTGAAGTGCGCATAAACGTGCGGCGTGCCTTCCCTTAGTGCACAGCGCCACTCGAGGCTGTGCCGCCACTGCTGATCGTTCCCTATCCTCCCGTATGTTCCCGGTGCTGTGCACGGGCCACCGTATGCACCAACGGTGAGCCGTCCTCATTCTTTGCACTGCCACGAACAGGCCCACCTTCTTCCGCGACTGCGCATGGCCCTTGGCGCATTGAGTACGTGGCGCCATGCGTCACCAATAATCATCGTCTCATCATCATCATCACCTCTCGTCACCGGATGTGGCGGGATGTGACAGAGACCCGTGTACCAGGCTCCATGCCATACACGCCCTGCCACGCCGCGCGATGCGCCGCACCATCGCCCCTCATCTCCGTCTTCCCCACCCCGTGCGCCCCATTTGGCTTGCCCTCTCCTACTTCCTACACAGGCCTTCTCAATCACCTCATTGTCCTGCTCGTCGTCTTGCCCTTCTCTACAACTCCGCACAAAGGGACGTAGTTCCGTCCCGCACCGTTCTACCCTTACCGTTTACTGCCCTCCCCGTTCATCGGCGGCAGCGCCCGACAAGCGCCGCTCGGATGGCGCAATTTCGGGGTCCCAGCCCTTCATATTCATTTCATACATTCATTCGACGGAGCGTACCATTCCACACCTGATACCTCTTCGTAGACTTCACATGAATGCGCACATCGGAGGAAAAACGGTATGAGCGGCACTGCACAACAGTTTGAGACGTTAAGGGTACCCCCCGGACTGACTGGGATGAACGGTTGAATCATACTTTCCAAGGAGGCGCTGAATGGTGAGAAGATGGGAACGGGGGAGGCACTCTCGGGGTCTGTTTTGCAAAGCTTCCAGACCGACGAACAAACAAGACGTAATTGCTTAGCACGCGCCCTACAGACCCCGATGGGGGATGGAGAGAGGGACCCACAGGAGTAGGTCACTCCCACCCTCGACACTCGGTCGCCGCAAGCCACCCCCCAGTTCGCGTACCTGGGCTTCTCTTTCGAAATGCCAACCCGTGCGTGCTGATGTACCAAGTTACTTACAAGTATGCGAAGTTCGCGGCTCCACAGCCACCGTCCTTCCATCGCAACGTTTGCTAACGACAGGTGGAGTAGGTGTCGACACAGGAGGGGTGCGTGCATTCGGAGCCCTGTCGGCTTTATGCCCACGTGGCGTCCACGTACGTGCTAGGCCCTCTGCCCTGTGTCCCCGTGGACCCGATATGCCGCGGGGACCTTCCGAACTCGAACTCCCCGAGCGCTTGCGTCTCAATGACAAGTGAAAGACACATTTTGCCGCCCTGAGAGGACGCACGGGATCGACGGAGCGCGCGCTAGCAAGTGGCCCTGAGAGAAAAAAAGGGACGAGATGAGGAGATATTCAAATTCAGCATCCCAGCACACGTGATGGTGCTCAGCTCCGTCGTTCGTTCGAAGCTTGCTGCTGCTTTTGCATCGTTGCGAGTAGGTTGTGCTGCACGGAGATACCTGACTTTTGGCGCTGGACTGACCAAACGCCGCGGGTTTGTCTTGCCGTCCCAACACCACGCCCCTCCCCTTCTCCATTCTACGGTGGCAATAGATGTCCCAAAGGAATGAAGTCCGCCGGACTCGGTTTCGTCTCTGTCGCTGTATCTGACGCCTGCGCGTCCATCCGCACAAAAGGACCCTTTCCGCGAGGATCCATCATCACGAGGTGCACGGCCCCCAGACGCTAGGTTTTACGGCCTTTATGCTGCGGATTTTGTCGCTTCCATCCGCCGGCCGCATTCCCCCGTCGCGCGAACTTGCTTCTGGGGATCTACATGACCCATGCACGCATATACACAAACACGCCACAGATGCATCATCGTATCATATCGCACCGCACCGCACCGCATGGTGCTGCGTCGCGACGATGACTGCGCACGCATATCGCCCGTGGGGCGATCTCCCCTCCGTCGATCGGCTATCAAGTAAGCGAGACGAGACGAGAGAGAAGGGCCACGGTGAATTCCGCCGATGCTGCATCATCATTCCACTGACGCTACGCGGCGCAACGCGATGCGATGCGACACGATGCGACACTTGGCTCTGGGGGGAGATTGATGCCGCTGCCACAGACATCATGACAAGACAAACAAGAAAGTGGGGGTACGTAAAACGGGGGTGCGCATGCATCGCAAGCGCAAGCGGCTTTCCCTTTGCTCCGTGCGCGCGGGCCGTCGCTTGCTGCAGCCCTTGCCCACACGTGGCTTACCCGTAACTTGTTTTGTGTTACAAGTTTGTTCGCAGTGCCCCCCACAGAGAGGTCGGGTGCGGAGGGCCACGGAGAACGATTGATTTGGGAACAAGGCAGGGGTTTCGATGTGCCGCGGAGAAACCCGATCCAATCGTTCGTGCGCTCGTGACTTTGTAACGAAGCGTATACAGTTTACGAGGGGAAGAACCATCCGTGGTTCGTGCGTGACGTCCCCCCCCCATCTTACGCATGCATCATGCGCACATACACGCACACACGTTTTTAGTCGACGAAAGGGCGATAATCAATCTTCGCATCGCCCGGAATTAGCCTTCTAGGTTTTTTTTCTATTGGAACTTTTTGATGGGCAGGGACGTGCGGGGCGGTTATGCTGTAAGGTATGCGATTACGCTAACTTACAACGCTCCTGCTATAGCTCTACTGCCACCGTTACCGTTAACGCCTTACCCCGCTGCTGCCACCACTACAGTTATTGAGTTGATATGACAGCGGGTCATGCCATGCGGACGTGGATTTCCGGGTTGACAGCGAGATATCGGTTAATTGTTGAGCTGATATGCGCAGTCGTTAAGTTGTACCCCCATGACTGCGCACGACCCCCTCAATTGGAGAGATGCATGAATGAAATGAAATGAATGCAAGCAACGTAGTTAAGTACGAAAAAAGGAGCACGCGACGACATGATCGATATTATTTGATCGATCTACAAAAAATCGCATAAATAAAACTGCGCTCGTACGCTACTCGCATCTGTAACGTACGTGCGTAGGATTAACCCCATTGCCTCCCATTTCAATACAAATATCCCAGAAATAACGTCGTGATGCGTGGATGATGCCAAAACAACCAAAAAAGAAAAGAAAACAAGGACACTTGGGAATTGGAACACAGCGAACAACGAACGAACGACGAACCGACGAGAGAGACACGCGAACGCGAATGCGGCAAACCCTCCTCCTGAGTAGCACAGTACAGTACTGAGTTCCGCGGACCCGTTGCCTTGCCTAAGTTTCACCTTTTTTTTTCATTTTTTCAATTGAGATCGATTGAGGACCACCTTCGAGGTAAATCCCCTCCCTTCTCGCTAACGTCTGAAGCGCTGCCTGAGGCTTGGCTTAGCCGTGCTGCTGCTCCGTGGGTCGCTCTCCTCGCTCGCGTGTCATGGTCGTCCGTCGTGGTGTCGCATCTCATACAATAATCACAATCACAATCACATCACACGACACAATCTCATACACAGGGTCGCATGGCCCCCGGCCTGGGCCCCCCCTTACCCGATGTCGGCCGCGCACCTCCACGGGGCAAGCAAGCAAAAAAAGGCGATTTATCCCGAGTCTCCGTTAGGGGGGTAAAGTAGTAGTTTCAGGGCCCAGGAGAGGGAGGACCGGGGAACAATACTGTATACACAGCCATCCGTCCGTCCGGACGTGCGGAATGTTGTGGGTTTCTCCGGAAGAGCGAATTGCGAAAATACCAAATACGAGTACTACTACAGTCAGTGTCAGTACTGTAGCGCGAACGCGAACACGAAAAAGTCCGATTCGGAGAATCCGAAACACGCGCGCCGCGAGCCCGCGGCTACGGGGTTTTCGCTCGCGCACCCACTACCCGCGCTCTCACAACACATTTTGTTCATCTCCCCTCATCTCCATCCATCTCCATCTCCATCACCCCTCCCTACCCACTCCCAACATTCATCTCCATCGCCTCTTAATCCCCTTCGGCTAGCTGTGCCTCTCACATACACATACACATACGTATACGTATAGAAACGAAGCATAGGAGACGAAGAAGGAAGGGCGATAGACTCTGATAAGAGGAGGAGGAGATGATGCGTTCCTCGGTAAAACTGCGCGTATTTATCGGATGTTTGACGGAGCAACAGGGAGAGCGAAACTCTCAGATGACGGTGGTGCCGCTGCTGGTCCGAGTCCTGGACCGGGTCGCCAAAAGGCGTGATTGATGACGCCCAAGGGGAAAAGTTACAGAGAGGGAGATTCTTATTTCAAAAAAAACCCGTTTTTACATTTATCTCCTCCAGGGAGGAAAAGGGAATACCCAACAGATAAGATGTGCTGTAATAAGAAAAACGTCCCATATCGAGGTAACCAAAAAAATCCAGGAAAGGAAAAGGGGACGACGGGATCGGTGCGAATGCCATAAGGCGAACAAAGCCAAACTTCGCCGATTGGCTGGGGAACGGGTGCGGGGATATAATAAAGTGCCGAATTATGGGCTGGCTCTGGCGTAGTCGTACGTACTAACGTAACATTTGTCAAGTCAAAGTCCGGGATGCGCGGCGGCGGTTGTAAGCCGGTAATGTAATGAGGGATGATTGCGTTGTATTTACACAGATGGGAGATGTATAACAACGGGAGAAAATCGATCACGAGGCTCAAGTCGTGTCAAGTAAGTTTGACTTGCACGCCCCGTGAATGGGTGAGAGTGAGGTGATGATGCATCATGGCCTTCTCATCCCCCCCCCACCGGGTCGCCAATACTGCTACTAGTAGTAATCGCGTCAACCCTTGCGTCTTCTCCGTTATCGGGGGAGAAGATAACGCGAGACACGATCCGTATGTATGTACAAGTAATTTTGCCGTCGACCGACAATACATGAGTAAAGAAGAAAAGAAAAGATTAGGAAAGGAAAAAGATGAAAGAGAAAAAGACACAAAGAAAAAGAGAAAAGAGCAAAGAGAAAAAATCGGAGAAAGATATAATGAAAAAGAAAAAAGCGTCAGCAGGTGTGTGTAAAGGAACCACAACGGAAAGATGTGCATGCGTGCGCGAAACATGGATTAATGCGAATGACACAGCCAGCTACTTTTTTGCCTGGATCGCTTCAGAATTGCTGCACGGGCACTTGTTGGCCGGTGTACTGCTGCTGTTGCTGTGAGAAAGACGGCGTCGAGTACGCCTGAGGCGAATACTGCGACTGGCTATATCCTTGCGGATAGTGCCATGGGTGTGACGCTGCGGATTTGGTCGGCGATGGGGATGTCGGAGACGATGCTGCCGTGGGCGTGGCGCTGTGCGAAGGCGTCGATTGCCGAGTCGCCGCGGCCGACTTGGAGTGTTGTAAGCACTCGTGCTGTCCCGAGGCGAGCAATTGAAGCCCAATTGCGCCGTGATCGCCTGAGTGCTGATAGTGATATCCTAACAGAAGATCAACGGAATCAGCCTAAATGGGGATGGGATCTCTCAGACGGACGGGGACATACGGAGTCCATTCATATTCTTGTATCGCCGTTGACAATCGCCGACGCCACATGCAAACGGGCGCAGACGACGCTCTGCCTCGCGCTCCACCTCGCGTAGTTCGCCTTCCGTTATCTGTACTCCCGAGCGATCATTCCCGTTGACGACCACACCCTTCTCTGCGAGAAGGGCCTGCAGTGCCTCCAAGTCCTTTGGCGGGGCAAAGTTGCAGGAGCCGTGCGTCATGTGGTACTTGAGCCCGTTCGCCTGCTTGTATGACTTGTTGCAGTTTGCCTTTGGGCAACGGAATGGCTTGGAAAGGAGGAGCGATGATGCGGGACGGGAGAGGGTGGTGCTCGCACGAGGTGTGGAGGTCGGGGAGGGGGAAGTGGAAGCAGAAGCGGAGGTAGATGCCTGTGCAGAGAGTGGGTGGTATGACGCCTGCGTCTGACCCTGCGCCGTCACGGGAGATGCAACGCGTGAGCTGGATGGTGTGTTGGCAGGCGTGATGGAGCTCGGGCTGTACAGGAGTGTGGGAGGGACACAGCTGTATGGACTGCCTGGCTGGCTGCTCGACGCACTGGCGACATCTTGGGAGGCCTGTAGAGGTGAGGTGACGGCACCGTAGTCGGGGTAAGCCGAGTATGTATTGAACGAATCATGTTGTGTGGGGGGGAAAGCGGATGTGGAGGCACGGGACGGGAGAACGGTGGCTGTGTCAAAAGCCGAGACGGGCGAAGGACACTCCGAGGTGGGTTGGGAAAGAGACAAAGGAGTAAAGGAAGACGCATTGGCGAACGCACGCTGAGCAGTGTAGGGCACCAAGGGGGTTGTGACGGGGGTGAGGGAGGAGAGGAAGCAGATGAGGAAGCGGGGGACGAGTCCATGTCGAGTTCCATGTCGTCGGGATCGAATGGACCTTGTTGGAGGTGCTGTTGTGGGTGTTGGTGATGCTGTTGGTGATGTTGGAGTTGGGGCTGGGGGGTGCTGGTGGTGTTGTTGCGGGCGAGGAAGCTGGGCCAAGTGGGTGGAGTACATGTCGAGCTTGGGGTTGGGAGGAGGGCCGGAGTAATTGTTGGGATAAAGTTGGCCAGGGACGGGCTGAGAACACGGGTCGAGGACGACGACGTGGCACTCTTCAAAGTGCTCTACGAGGGCGTGGAGGTCCTGGAGGTTGAGACCGCAGCAGGTATAATTGCGGCACTTAAAAGCAGAGGAAGGAGGTCGATCGCTTAGCAACGAAGGGGGCGAGCTGAGGACGGAGATGAGGCTGGTACTCACAAGCTCATCTTCGCGCTCCATGGCGGAAAGGGCGTTCATGATGGAACCTCTGTCGGACTCGATGGAGGAAGATATCTTTCCTGCACCGCGGAGGTCGGTGGGGCTGCAGGGAAAAAGAAGGAAGAGGGCGAGGGTGAGAGAGAGGTCGAGAGGAGGGCGAGGGAATATATAGGACATACTCTAGCGGACCCAAGAGTTGACCGGGGGATGAACCGGGGAGGTAACGATTACCGTTTCCGAAGGAGCCAGGGCGCCAGGAGTTGGGGGAAGAGCCAAAGAAGGAGCGGGTGTAGGAGGCGGGGTTGAAGGAAGAGTAGGATGGGGATGGCATGGGATGGTCGTCCTGGAGGGGGGGTTGGATGATGGGCTGAGGCTGGGCCATGGGGGATTATAAGGGAAAGGCAAGCAAGGCAAGAGAGAAGTGTAGAGAGGGACGAGCTGCAGCTGCCACACGCGAGCACTCGTTCGCTGAAAGATTCGGGCGACCCGACCCTCTGTATTTGTATTTAGTCATTCGTCGTCCGTGGGAATCTCCTCATTCCCGGTCCGATCACTCCCCTTCAACACTGCTTGCCCCCCACAGGCTCTGCAATCCTCTCTCTGCCCTCCCCCTCGCCTCCTGCCCCCGGCTCCCCTCGCTGCCGGTTCCCGCAAGCCCTCATTTCCTGCCCTGCCCTCTCTCCACCGCGAATCGACGTCCACTTTCGCCCCCCAGCCATCTCGATCTCCAGATCTCTCCCCCGCCGACCCCGGCCACCCAGTCCATGCCACCCTAGCGAACCGAACCGCTCCGCCAGCTCGGCGCGCTCCCTTCCCACGTCGGCAACGGTGCGACCCCTCTAGATCCCAGATCCCATCTCAATCAGCTCTACCCTCTCCCATCTCCCCCTTCCACGATTCCTATTCCTCTCCTTCCTTTTCCCCCTTCAGCTCCACCAATTCCGAATTACCGTCCCCACGCCCTGTCCCCTCCTCTCCTCCCGACCGCCTGACACACCCTCACCAAATCTCGTCTCTTGCTCCGCATATCTGGCACATATCTCGTCGATCACTCCCATGCTCGACTCCTCGGCCCGGCTGTTTCCCTCCCTTCGCCCTATACTGGGTTCGGTCGCTTCCCGACCGCATCCCCGGCGAGGGAGACCAATCCTTCGCCTTCATTCTACCTAGTGCGCCCTAGATCTGCCACAGATACGGAATTGCCTTGGGCACCTATCGCCCTTCCTGATGTGATGTTCATCTTTTCGCGCTAACCCCCCTTTGATTCGAAACTCGATCCCCATACTCACACAACCACATACATTTCGTTCCCCATTCTTCATTTATACAACCACCAACGTGAACACATAACTGGTGCCCCCTCGCGTGACCACCCCCCAGAGTTCGTCCATCCTCTTACCACATCTCCACACCTTCCATTCAGCGCCGCCCAAGGTGAATGTCCACCCGTATGTGGTCTGCGTGCACGGCCCGTCCAAAGAAAGAGCGCGCAAGGCACATCCCTCCGCACTCATCGGCCGGCCTCTCCAATTCTACTTAACCTTACACGCAATGACCGACCGAACATCCTCAGGCTGGCGCAAAACACGTTTACAGCGACCGCATGCCGCCACCGTCAACCCTCGACGCAAACCATCTGATAATCTGTGGCGCCGAAGCGAGGCAAGACGCGAGCTTCTGATTATGATTATCAGTTCTAACCAGAAGCTGTGTTTAACACACACCCCCCGACGACCACGCAAACAACGTGCGAGGCAACGCCATTCATATCCTTTACGGACACCGCTACGTTACACCGACCCTCGCTGATTGCAACAAAAATACACCCGTTTACGGGTTGCGGTACAGCAGATGCACCGTACTTGTAGTTTTTAGAAACCTTTGTTCTTCTTTTTTGACTCGATCCCTCTTTTCGTTCCGACACATGTCCGCGTCCAATTACATGCCCCGAAGTAATCAAACGAGACGAGAGAGCGTCTGTTCTGTCTGTCGCTTCAATTGCTGCTTGTCCAGTTAACCCTATTTCGGCAAAACATTTGTTTGGCCGTCAAAACATGCAAACGTCGTCGTAATGGCGCGACTCGAGGCACACAAGCTGGCCGGGCGCAATCCAAGCCGTCGCCGTCGCCGGCCAGCTTGGTGTTTCAAGCTCTTTTTACGTGGTCCCGTCGGTCATCTGGCAGTAGTGATAGTGATAAACCAGAGTTGGTCCAGGGCGGTCCAGGGCGTTGCTCGCCGCTTCACGCCCCTCAGCCCCCCTCCCTTCCGTCCGTCAAAAAGTGGCACGAACGCACAGCCATCCATACCCATACCCACATCGAGAACAAAATCATCAACACTCTAATTGTCCCCAAACACCACCATCAGTCCCTTGTTACAGGGGTCCCGTTCATAAATCGCTCCCCCCTCCGCACCCCTCCGACCCGATGTGCGGACGTTCGGACGTCGCACTCCGAACTTAGTTCCGCCCGCCCGCCCTCGCCCGCACGGTGCCTCTCCGCGCGCTGCGCGCGGAGGCGTTTTTGTTTGTGGGTACCTTACCTTAACCCTGGGCCCGTGTGCTGTGTGTGCGAGTGCCGGCGGCGTAGCGTGGGTGTGTCCATGTACGGCACACGGCACACGGCACGCACACATACGCGCAGCGCAGCACACGCACCGGCACAAATCCTTTGTGCCCCCACCCACACCTAAAAAGCCATTGCATTACTGTACATTAAACAAGCGAGCGAGCGGAGGTCCGGCGGATCCTCCAAACCGCGCCTTCTGCGTTCTGTCAAAAATTAAATTTCCAGTTTCCGGTTTTGAAAAGAGTGCCAGTGTGTGTGCATCGCGTCCGCGTGTGTGTGGTTGCCGATTAGCCTGTTTGCCCTGTGTAGTGTCGTTAACCCTTGCTGTGCGGTGGCCCCGCACGTTCGCATGCCTGTTGCCCAGCCCGGAGGCCCTGCAGGGCGGGCCTGGCTTGGCCTGGCGGTACCTAGCCCACTCCTAGCCCAAGGCTGATTGCCGGCCGGCTCGCAGGTGCCCGAAGCCGGTCATGTGTTCCACACTCCCCCAGGACAGTGCAGGGGCAGGCAGGGCAGGCGCAAGGGTGGCGCGGGCGGGAGTGTCCGTTGCGTGCGCCGCAAAAGTGGAGTGCGGCCTCGCTGCTCCGTTCCGTTCCGTCCCGTCCCCGTTTTTCTGTCATTTTCCTCGTTACACATGTTGCATCGCACGAAACGACAAACAAACAAACAAATAAAACAAATCCCCCCCCGGTGGTGTGCGAAACAAAGTAAGGTTCATATCAGATGAGATGTCCTTGCGATGTCCGTGCGATATGGGGGTAGTGGCGAGCCACGGCACCGAGAAGTGGCGCGGAGCCGTTGGGCTGCGCGCGCCGTGTGTGGCCCCTTTGGCGTTGCCTTCTTCTCGCTGCTGCACAGTTGTGTGTGCCCATCTCACCCCCATGCCTCCTCTGCGATCGATGGTGCCTCGCTTGTGTTGGCGTATTTGTTCGTATGCGTTTGTTCTGTTAATGGGTTATGTTATGCGGTTATGTGGCACTGTCAGTGGCAGCGAGGCGGTGCTCCGATGTCGCTCGCGGCCCTCGGCCCCACAATCGCACACCACTTGTATCATGGTTGCGCCCTCCCTGCCAATGGACACGTACCATCCCGTTCGTTCGCGTTCACGCCCATTTTTCGCTCCCGCCATCAGACAGACCCCCTGGGACTACTGATCGCCCTTCCCTTCCCTTCCCCTGCCCGCGCCCTTTCCGAGTCCCCCTCAACCATTCCTAGAGACGCCAAACCGCGAACTGAACCAGCCAGGATCCGGCGGCGGGGGTGCGCGTTTTTGCATTTTCATTTTGTTATGGCAGATCGACAAACCCTCCGCTTCGTGTTTCGTATTGAACGCGCCCGCGCAACATCCTTATTCCATGATGTTAGTTAAGGGGTTGAAGAGAAGGTGTTCAGTTTCGCCCGCCCAACCCCTGCCGCTGTTCCCCTTCAACCATCCCCTCACCCCCGGCGGAGATCGGGCGGTCAGAGCGATATGCAATTATATGCGTTGTGGTTTGCCGCTGATCGTAAGTGCGGAGTACGGTTATGGCCATGGCCAGCTCAGCGAGTCCACTGCTTTTCTGGTATAGTACATGATCGTTCGGTTCAACGTTCATCCACCATTGAAGCAAGCCACCGATACACAATCACAACACCAGAACAAGACAACGCAAGGCAACCAAAACCGACAAAATAGCCTCACCTAAGTTACCCCTCTACATCATTCGTTAAACAGGTTTTTTCATTTTGATATTTGGCGAGGGGGGGTGGGTCAGAGAAAAGCCGATCTCAGTCAGACCTCGCCTACGAGTATATGGCCAATGCAAACCACTATCTTTTTTAGGTCCGCGTCGCGCGATCTGGGTGGTTTTGCGGTCCCGCTTGTCGTACCTCCCTACGGGGGCGGGTTTCTGCTGTTTCCAAACCCAGTAGTCAACAAGTCAACAGTTTATTGATTCTGTATTAGATCTTGGCGCCCCACCCCCCCTTCTGGTCGTCGGTCGCTTGGTGCCTTGCAGTAGGCTCAATCGGTTTTATTTATGGATTATGGTCTTGGCGTTTCGCCTCGTCTCGTCTCGTCTCGCCTCGCCTCGACCGGTCGGCCCAGTCAAGTCGCGGCTCCCCTGGGAACTGGGATGGGGATGCCCCTCCGGCTATCGGCGCCTTTAATCGCTTCTCCACGATTTCGGTTTTTGGCAGCCGCTCGCCAGGCAGCGAGCGGCAAGTGTAGTTTGATTTATGGTGTGCGTGAGGAGGTTGGAGGGCTGCTGCGCAGTTGATTTCTTCTTAATGCGTCCATTTGGGCTTAACTCCTCTGGGTAATGGGAAACGGCCTTGGTCTTCCTCCGCGGGAAGAATACGACGAAGTCTCGCAGGGTTGATATTGCCATCAGCCATAACGACGGACGGACGGACGGACAGTGCGGGGACACCATCAAGTATGAGGCGTTCGTTGGAAGGATTCCATAATTACGACCTCGTGATAGTGTCATGTCATGGACCATATCATTCTCGTGCGAAAAAGGGGTATTTTGGGGCGATAGTTTACGTCAGCGACTTTCTTCTGCAGTGAACTGGGACCGAAATTGCCCCTTCCCGTTACCGCATCATTATCACATCGCCCTTGAATTGCAACGTCTGTTTTCTCGACGCACCCAATAAGAATAAGGGGGGTTTCCTCCGTCCTCAAAGTCCGGAGCCTGTGACACGACACGTCGACGGTGATCGTTCTCCTTTACCCAACCTCGTTTCTGCGGACGCTATAATACGACAATCAACCCTTGCTCCACAAACGCAGTGTCAAGGTGTAGATACCAACGCGGAAAAGTATGGCCGACCCCGTCCACGGCGCACGCCACCCCGCACCTTTCCCCCCCCTCCTATGCATCCATCTTTCTTTAATCCCATGCCAGTTTCCATCACGCCAATTATGAACGATCCTTGGTGAAGAAACCCCCCAGACACCGCGGCGGCGTACGGGTCGGTTCTCTGTGTCCGCTCCGCCGCCCATTGGGTCTATTTGCGGGTTCCGAAGCCAGTCGAGAGGGCGCAACGCCGTGCGCCTGCGCGCGCAAAGAAGCACTCTTCTTTCCTCGTTCCGCGCAAATCCCCCTCCCCTCCCCTCCTCCGTTTGCCGCCGCGTGTGCAAGTGTGTGTGAACGTCAATTCAGTTCTCTTTGCCCTCTTCCGTGATCCTCCCCCACCTTCTGATATCATATGTTTACTGGCAAACTGGCAACTGGCACCGGCACCGGCACGTGGCTGCGGGGTGGGCACGCCGCGCCTCTTCCCCCGCCACTTTTAACTCAAATCTTTTCTTTTCTTCTGTTTTGTTTCTGCCGTGATATTCTGATGATGATGATAATGATATGATGGTGGTGCTGATAATGATGGATCTGCTGTATGTTATGTATGCATGTATGTATGTGAACGAGAAGGAAGGAAGGAAGCGGGGTAAAGCAAAGGTTCCCCAAATTCTGATCGTGTTTGATGGATTGGATGGCAACTGTGTGTGTGTGGTGTCGTAGGTGTCGTGTGTCAGTTTGGTCGTCGTCGCCGACTCGTGTCTTTCATGCCGGTTTTTTTGCGGAATTCCAAAGCCTAAAAAGCAACCTCCTCCGTTTCGAACCGCCGCCGCCCCATGACACGACGCGGTTTCGATTCGCTCTCTCTTTCCTTCTTTCTGTCCTCCTTCGGTTTGTGATTCGCCACCGCGCGCACAGAAAACCCTATTATTTGTTGTTGTTACATCTGCGCCACCACCCGCCACCCATTGAAAGCGTTGTAGCTCCCCCGTCGCCACCGATTTAAAAAAAAAACGGTGCACGGTGCCGCTTGGGGGGCCAGCCAAAAGCAACCCCTTGCATCCCCACCACCACCACCACCACTACCTTGCGCCCAAGCGGTGCCCAAACCGAAATGGCGGACGGCCCATTTCCAATCCCTGGATTTTTCCATCTACAGCATCTCGAATGAAACAATCAATATGAACACGAATTGAATGGGAGCGCGGACGCCCAACCCCTTCTCTTCACCTCCGTCCAATCGACCAGAAAAGTTGATTTTGGCGGACTTTCAGAAAAACGAGGTGAGAAGGTCCTGGTCACACACACCCTCGTTTTCCCCGTCATGGAATCCCATTCATGAACAGGCTCTTTATTCAAATTCTTTTTCCTCTCGGGGGTATAGTGCCAATCCAAATTCCAATCCAAACCCCTTTGTCTGATGGCTAACTACTGTATGAATGCGGCGAGTTGTCCTGTGCCTCTCTCTCTTTCGTGTCGTGTGTGTGTCTTGTGTCCTTTCGGTTTTTGGGTGAGTGGGGCAAAGTTGATCCCTGTTAAACCCAAAAAAGATCAAACTTTCCAATTAGCGGCTCGCTCGCTGAGCCTAGCCTACCCTGCAACCGCGTTCGAGAAAGGGGCGACGCGCGCGCGCCGAACTAAAGTTTATATGTTATAGCTGTATGATGACAACTTCAAACCTCGGGCTCGGGCTTTGTCAACGTTACAGTAAAAGTCGCCGAGCCCCGAGCCCCCCTCCACCTGTCCAATGTCTATGGACACGGGTTACAGTCCCCCAGTCATGCCGTCATGGGTCTCCCTAGATCTAGATCAATCTCCATTATTTCTCGCTTTCGGATGCGCGCGCGCGCGCTCAATTGTCCCTCGGACGCTTTTCAGAAAGCGTAACGAGTAACAAGAAAGCGCAGCCGTTCTCGGAACTTGTCTCGAACGTCCCAGGATGGATTGTTGTTCAGAGGTTGCTCGGGTCCTTGCCTGTTGATCGCGTCGATCCCCAAACCCGCCTTACTTGGCAACTACATTCGATATCAATATCAATATCTCATAATCATAGCATAGTACAGCTGCGGGCTGAAATCAACCCCTGGGCCCGGTCCTGCGAGGCTCCTCCCTCTTCTGTTTCCATGTTCCGCACTATTTCCGACCCTCCATTCTGCATTTCTCGCAGATTTCCGTCATCACTCTCACATGCTCGCTGGTCATTGCTTTTGTGAGGATATGAAAGAACGTTCGTGGAAGCACGACCGGTTAGGACGGATCACTCATCAGACGGTGCATTCATTCCGACGATAAGGTATTAGACATTGACGTGAGTGACCCTGAGCACGTTCCGGGTCCCTGCAACCATTGCTGAATACGAGAGGACACGCCACTGCGCCGCATATCATATACAGACTATAATACAGTACAGGGTCGCACCGCCTTTCTGTCTCTGTCCTAGTGACCTAGTGAAATTCCTGTCATCGCAGAAAGGTGTTTGAGGGGGGTCCGGCGGCACATGACACCGATTCTCGGACGGCATATCTCGACCGGCAGGGTTTGAGTTTTGCTTCGTTTCGACATCTGAGCGTTTATGTCGAGTTGTGATCGTGTTGCTGCTCCTGCGGGAGTCTGTCTACCATGTATGGTAATCCCCAACGCCACGTGGCGTCTATCCAGCTGGCATTTGCGGTTGTGCAAGACCGCGTTGATGCCCCTACAAACACAAGCCTCCAAAAAAAAAGGAGCAAACCCGGGAGGGGACTGTCATGCCAACCGCAGTAAATCACAGGCATCGCGGCGCGCGAAATAAGTTGACCGGGTCATCCACAAGCCGTGAGCTTGGTGTGGGGGATGGGGTGTTCAGGCACTCGTTTGCGTCTCTGGGGAGTTGAGATGTAGTAGATATTGAGGCATATATTCGATGATGTGCATGGGGGGGAAGAACGACGTGTTTCAGATAGGATCCGTGATTTAGTGGCACAATACGTACAATCATTATAGCGTGTCCTACCCAGGATCACCGCGAGCCGCAAGCCGCGAGCCGCGCGTCGCATGCGGCGGATCGTTCCCCCCCCTCCCCAATGGTGGCGGAGTTGCCGTTCATAGTCCCGGGAGCACCTAGATCAGAAAAACTCAGACGGTTCTTTGCCGCCCCTCACTCCTTCTTCCCAGAGACGGCGAGAAATTGGTCTAGGATAGATTTGTGCTAGCTAGGTTCAGGCGCAAGTGCGCACGCACGCGTTATTTGATGATGGATGATTAATGGGGACGAGTGCGCAAGCGAAGCGCGACTCGCGACTAGCACATATGAGCGAGGTGCTGTACGTGTAGTTTGCAATCAGATACTACAGATATCAAAGGGGACAGACCCAATTTCAGATTCATCTCATCATCAGAGATCGTCTAAAGGGCTCAAGGTGGGGCCGCATTAGGGTTTTCCAAATCTTCAGCCAGCAGGGCAGGCAGGCACCGAACGAACAGGGAAATGAGTGAAACGCGAACGGAAGTAAATAGGGCGTCGTCGGTCGGTCGTCGAGAGATCGGGGGAGTCGGGGAGATCGCGACGCTCTCGCCCGACCACGATCAACGGGAGCGGGAGCGGGAGCCAGGAGGGTTTCGAGGGGCCGCACACCGAAATTTCGCGTGCGGCGGGGGAGCTGGAGGGTTGCCCGATCTTGGCTGAAGAAAAAAAACATGGGGGGCACCTTTGTTTGTTGGAGAGTTGTAACAAACCCACCCACCACGAAGAAAACACGTGGGGGTACGAGTCGGTGGCGGGTCGGGTGCGGGTGAGAGCGGGGGGCGAGGGCCACTGGCTGGGAACATGGGGAGGCCGGCCAGAAAAGGAAGGTACGGCACCAGAGAGGCCCATCCGACGTCCGAACTGGGCTTTCGAAAGCGTTCGAACCGCCCGCGTAAGCCTGTGGCGTTCCTTTGTGCCAAGGGCGTTCCGTCCCCTCGGGCCAACAGACCCATTTTCGACTTGCTATGACGGCTGATCGCTGATCGACTTTTCGGATCGCGTCTTTTTCGCCATCTGGGTCTCTCCCCCTCGTCTCGTTCATGCGTTTATGACGAGCTAGCGAATTTGCTATTGTGTATGAGAATCCGGGAGAATAGGTGTTATTTGCTCTTTTGGGAAAGGGCGTCCCGAGGATTCGTACCCGTGCGTGGCTGCATGCATTGCAGTGCATGATTTCCTCGTCAGATGTGCCGGCTTTGCCGGAATGCCACGCGTCGACGTGTTCAAGAAAGTTATCATCACCGGCTCTGATCACAAATGAGCTATCATTTGGGTGCCAGCAGACCAATTCTCGAGCGCAGTCAACTCGTTCTTCCGTGCACAATGATGGCAAAGACAATATGACATCACCCATGCGAGGTTCGCGCGAAGCAAACAAAAGGCGCGGGTGCCCACTATCACCCATCACTGCATAATCACCGGTCGTCGCTGTGCTGCGCTACGCGTTCAAAGGGTAATTAATTGGCTTAACGATGCGACACACTGCTCGATTCCCGATATATTGCTGAGATGTGCTGCGTGCTGCTGCGCCTTTTTCTTGTTGTGTTCATGAAAAGGCTAAAGTCACCATATATGGGCGGAAATGCGGGTTTATTTGCCTCCGGAAAAGCGAAATCTCGACGAAATCTGTATCGAAGAGGGAAGGGAACACAAAAACTCCGCCCCTGTAATTTCGCGACTGTTTGATCGATGATGGGGTTCGCTCGGGCTCGGGCTCCGAAAAGGAGGTCCTCGGTCGAAGGTGTCGAGTCCTCGCGTTTCGCTTTCGCGTTCCTGGGGGGTTCCCCTAAGGGGTGGCTCATAGATGATCCCTTCTCCGAGTCCTGACCGCGACTGAAACTGAACTATGCTACTGCACGACCGCGCGCCCCCCAATTACTTTGGGTGCGAGACGATCGTCACGCGACATTCCTCATGTGAGATCGTTGCCATCATCCTGATCGACAGGGCCCGCACATCCTGATCTCATCTTTGGGAGCGGTACTCAGGCCGATCATGGACAATTCCCCTTACGGGAGAGCGAAGGGTGTGCGCCAAATGGCAGGCAGGTTACTGCATTGAGGTGATCCGTCACAGCCAGCACAGACAGTACTAGTGAAACTATCGCGGTTTATTGATTCACGTACAATCGCGTCATCGTCTTGGTACCGAGGCCCCGCCACTACTATCCACCCACTCACTTTGCCAATTCCGCCCCTGAAAGCGGAGACCCATGGGTTATGCAACTCGTGGACAGGCACAGGGGGACTACTAGTAGCGCGTCAATCGAAAAGCGCGCGGCGCGCGTTCCACCCCTCGCACAGCCATGGCCCTCTCATTTCATTTTCCCATTTCCCATTTCCCAAGCCCAAGGGGAGCGTTGGTTGGGTGAGACTGGATGCCGCAGGCCCAGGAAGCGCGCTAACGTACGCCCCAAGCCCCAGCAGAGCGCGCTAGACCCAGATAAGCCTCCCAAGTTCTCACTCCCTCCTCGCAACTCGCAATAATCGCGCGGTTTACGGATCGTGGCGGCCCCATATTGGGAATAGGCTCATGATATTATCGCGGCCAGTCGTAATCCGCGGTGGTGGTGGTGCAAATCCAAAGGCACCTGACCTTCTCGCCTGCTGCTGCGCGTGGGCGTAACTGAAGCGTGCATTTCGGCCGATTCCTCGTCGTCTCTGGTCTGGGGGGGGATGTGCTGCTGCTGGATGCAGGGGTGCGTGCCACATCATAACATTGCCGCCAGGAACCGAGGGCTACAATTCAGTGCAACCCCGCACAGCCTCGCCCGAGGCGCAGGATCCTGTACGGGGAACGAAGTTGACATGATAAATTAAAAATGAGGATTCGCGCGCGCGGTCAGTCAGAAAGGCACAAGGCGAAACTTCGGCGAGAAGTGTGCGTGGGCGCGTGTGTGTGAGACTGGAGAACTGCATTGCATGTGTCTGTCTGAGACGCATGCAATAAGCTTGTGTTTGGGCGCCGAATATGCCATCGCCATCCACTACTACAACTATTTGTCCTTCGGTCGGCACAGCTACGTTGCCGATTAGCACATGTTCGTCGGTGGCCCTGCTTCCATCAGATCGCGCGAGCACAAAGAGAGGCGTGAGCCTGAGCATGTGTACAGAGATACAGTTGTGTGGCGCGAGACGTTTCCCAACTGGGGAAACTTCTTCTTCCCTGACATGTACTACTGTAGATATTGCCACTGTCCTATGACTGAACCGGGGATCAACCAGAAACGTTCCTGGGCAATCCGGGGGGTCAAGGGAAAAACACGTACGTACTAGTACTACATGCCACTAATTGAACGCTTCTGACACGACGTGGCGAGCTACTGTAAGTGCGCCCTGCATGCCGGAATCACAGTAATGGCGTTTACTCGACCACATGCTCTGCGTCGCCAAGCCGTGTTACAAGTGTTACAGCATACAGCCACTGCTGACAGGACACGAGTTATAACAGGGGGCGTCATCGGACGTGTGCATGTGGTCCTCCTCCCCCACAGGCAACGCGGGGCGCGCGGACGTTCATTATGCTTTTGGCGGCGAGGGTAATCCTTGGCCGGCTGTGGTCGAAACGAACATGTGGGCGGTATATGGGGGGCTTGCCGAAACATGTCATGTCATAATCACACACACACATTTCTGTTGCCCCTTTCATGCAATGTATCCTCACTGGGATCGCAATTCGGAATTGTCAAACTCTCTCTCTCTCTGGTCGGCCGACGAAGTGCGAGCGCCCAGAAATTCGGGTCGAAGCGTGGAGTTGTGGTGGTGCAGGGCGCAGACAGGCGACACAGGAGGCAGATCAAATGTTTCGGCGATGTGAACACGGTGTGCACACGCCTTCTCTTTCTTCGATTCCACGGAGGGATCACCGGCGCCAGTCACCCACATCAGACCTCGGGGGGTTCTCCGTGATCGGATCTCTCTGGACTACAACGAGGTGGGTTCGCACCTCCAAAAGTTGCGACGCTTGAGCTTCGTTGCTGGCTATACAATACAATACAATCCTACGTATCGACCCACCGGCGCAAACGGGTGCCAGTCAAGGTTGGATGGCGAAGGCTTACCCGGTAACCCCCTCGAGGGCTCGAGGAGCAGGGCGCTGTCGCCGTTGATCGTAACTGCTCGTGGGAATAACATGACTGGAGGAGGTATGCACACGAGACCCATCAAGACGACCCTTGATGACACACTGGGGGCGAGGGAAAACGGAGTGCGTATACTGTACGTACGATCGGGTTGCCCGGGATGGCTTAACGTGAAAGCATTTAATCGCCGGGCGCAATTCACAGAAAGGCATGTCGGCCCCGTCGGGCGTCGTGCAGAAAGTCAGGGCGTGGTGCCAAAGGAATTTGGTTTAAGAACGCCACCGAATGGACGAGCCCGGCGCATCGGACCACGGGGCCCGCATTCCATGACACTCCAGGAGAGAAAAACAGTGGCTTAGGGCGGCGGGCGAACGATTTACGCACACTCGACCCCTCATAAACCGTTGTTCCGGGCGTTCTGCGCATCCCCGTTCTTGGCACTTCAGGATCCGAGTTTCGTGCCGGCATCCGTGCTCTCGTGGCGCAGGGCTTGTCCACTTCTGGACACGAGGCCACACACTCCGGCGTTTTTCCGGCTCGCTGGAGGCAGTGGGGGGGCGACGCAGGCGCCGAAACGCCTGTCCCTGACCCAGTCCATTACGCCATTACGGGATGGAGCTGCGCTTTCGGGGCCCAGCGGGGGCAGAAACAAAACGGTTCGGTCTTTTGTTCAGAACGATATCGCTTCGGCGTTTGAAAAGCGAGCTGCGGAGGGGATGTACTTTGCCATTGCCCGTTGTCTGAGCAACACATACTACTGCACCCGGAGAGGGCCATGTACCTTCCTTCCTTTGATATGGTTATTCATACAACGGTGTGCGAGCTACCGCGCGACTCGCGCGCAGCACTCCCACCGCCTTAGCCTTCTTCGGTCTATGCCGTTCCGGCGCGCGAAATGTAAAGAACGCGGCGAAGGAGACCGCGTTTCGTTCTGTAGAACAGTGGAGCGTAATTGGAGCTGTTGGGCGCTCAGGCGGCGTCTGACGAGGAAAGGCATATCTATTAAAGTATACGGAATGACAATTCTGCGGGGTCATGTGTATGTAGCGACCGCGTGGTGTAGCGCGCGGCTTGCCAGTGTGGGTGTCCAAGCGGGAAAATAAATGAATCGGACACCACCAGCGAAGCACAAGGGGTGCTATAAACTTCGCGTTGCGAACGGCGTAGTGGATAAAGTAGATAATTCTGGTTAGGCGGACAAATGCCAATTGGGGGTTCTGTAGCAGCTTGCAATGTCCGTGACGGAGAGGTTTGTGGTCATACCCGCTTATCGGGTGAAGAGCCTTTTCCCGCGTAATGGCCGCGCGGCACCAACGCGCCCCGTCTCTTCCTGGTACATGCGGTATGCCTCGCGCAGGTGATCTGGAGACAGGGGTCCCTTTTCTCCACGGCGCTCCTGGACTGCACGAGCTGCAGGTCGACGCGATTAGATTTCAGTGGGAATCGATGACTGCCACGTGATAACGGGTCGTGCTGGGGCTCACCTTTCTCTACGATTTCCCCAACAAACACCTTGGTGAACCCGGCCACGATTTGCGCCACGGGCATGGACACTTGTTGACCGAGACTCTGTTGAATTACCTGACAAGACGCCGAGTTCGGACATGGGCGTCAAGGATTGAGATTAGAAGGCGTGTCGTACCTTCCGAACAGCCTGCTTCGGGAGTGCATGACGGCGATATGCCTCAAAACGCTCGTACTGCTCTGGCGTAAAGTTGTCCATGAGTACCCTGTATGTGTGTCGAGTTAGATAGGGCTAAGAAAGGTAAAAAGAAAAAAAAGGGGGGGGACGACGAACTTGAGATTGTCTTTGGACTGGCTCTGCCAGGAGAGTTGAGCAGAGTAATCGTCGTCAGCCATTGCGGGCAGTAGCTCGTCTTCAACTTCGGCTTCCTCTTCCATTGCGCCTATGGGCCGCTGTGGACCCGCTGGCGCGGGCGTACCAGAGCTCGGTCCAGCAACGGGCGGATCTGCGGACGGGGTGACGGGGGTTGGGGCGGCAGGAGCGACGGGGGTCGTCGCCACTGGCTGAGCCCATTGTACTGGAGTAGCCGTGGCAGGACTGGTAGCGGTGCTTGGGGCAGCGCTGGGATTGGAAGGGACATCTGGGGAGGTTGCGAGTGGGGAATCGAGGGTGCCAGCGCGGGGTTTCCTGCCACGTTTGGCTGTGGAAGTCGCAGCGGCGCGTGGTCTCCCTCGAGGGGTTGGAGAAGCGGCTGGATTTGCAGGAATGAAGGTGCGCTCTGGAAAGGGGGCGGGGGAGGCCATGGGGGGCGGTGGGAAGAGTTGGTTGACGGATTTGCCGAGTTTGGACTCGTCAGCGCTCGTCCGCGTCCGTCGTCGTTCTTCGAGTCGACGCGATGGCTCGCAGTCTATATAGCATTTCCCCTTCGCCCGGCCCTCTCTCGCCTTCCTTCTCAGACGACTCTTCGTCTCTCGACGGCGCTCCGTCAGCCTTCACCGACCTCCATGACGGCACCCAACAGCCAGCTTCGCGACCCGGTTCTCCCGCACGCGCTGGCCAACCAGCGAACGCCGGTCCTGGTCTCGACGTCGTCACTTGCCAGTGGGAAGACTGCGGCGCTGCCTTCGACGACCTGAACACGTTCATTCGCCATTTGCATGACGGTGCGGCGGGCTTTCCCCAGCTTTGGCTTCCTGGTTCCGCCGGAGCGCCCTGGCTTATTCTTACCTCCGCAGATCACATTGGCGTGCACAAATCCAACTACACCTGTGAATGGGCCACGTGCACCCGTCGTGGTCTCCCGCAGACCTCTCGCTTCGCCCTCATCTCCCACCTCCGATCCCATACGGGCGAAAAGCCTTTCACCTGCGAGCTTCCCGGTATGCGCTCTCTTTCTCCGCAGTCTATCTCCCTACCCGTGTCGACCATCCGGCCCCACAGAGTGTGACAAGTCTTTCACGCGCTCGGACGCTCTCGCCAAACACATGCGTCTCCAACACAACGTCGAGGCCGGTGCGCCAGGCCGTGGTGGCAACCGCAAGCGGAAACGCGACCGCGAAGATCCCCCCCGCCCGACCGTCTCTACCGTCTCAGACCCAGCCGGCTTCAGCATCTTCAAAGTCGAGCCACACACACCATCCGACATTCGCATGCCCTCCGAGCTCGGCGGCGCGCCCGCAGCGGACGATTATTCTAACGGCGGCCGGTCACCTAGCCCGGCCGATGAGGGCATCCCGTCTTATCTCACCCAGGACCTCGACCCTGCGACCGGCCTTATCCGCGGACGCGCCCCAGCCATGGTCAAGTACCTCTTGATGAAGGCCAAATTCGTGTTCGCGCTCGAGGAGCACTCGACGCTAATGGAAGAGCTCCGCGTCCTGCGCGCGGAGGAGTGTGAGCTGCGCCAGGGCAAGGACGAAGCGCTTGACTCCGTTATGCGTATGGAGTTTGGGTGAGTCTTCGCATCACTTTCTTTTCCTTTTCCTTCTTTTTTTCGCTCCGCTACGGCCTGGGTAGCTGACGGTTGCTCGCGTGCGACTTGCCCAGACCTGCGGTTGAGCCGCTATTATCAACGGCCGGTGGCCCATCTTCACAAGCTGGGTCATATACCTCAGAAGGGCACGTTCCGCCTGAAACGCATCAATGAAAGCCTGTTTGACGAGTAGGCGATCCATTTCTGTGCGGGGGCTGTGTGTTTATCATGGGTCACTGTCCGCTATTGATGGAGGCACTACTATATCTTATACGTCCGGGGCTCAGCTGCCTGGAGTGGTGGCTCTCGGACGTCATTTTTTATTAGCACAGCCAGGTCAAAAAAAAACATCTACGCTGCCTTCCTTGACGCTCGCTGTTGCTTAGCTTTTTACCCTCGATTCGATTACTTGGTCCGGCTGTATCGAAAGTCAATTGTCTTTGTGGAATGTCAGTCTTACTAGTTCTGTTATCCCCTCTCTACGGCACGAATGATGGGGCATCATTGCATCATTCTTCGCCGCCGCCGCCGCCGCCGCACCGTAATCGTGCGGCTCTTGGGACTCCGCACGTCCGAACGACAATAGCACTGATTTGTTTTGCTCTGAGAAATCAAAACGTTGACATAACGCGCATGCGGGGTGCCCTGTCCTTCATCTACGGCGACACGTGGTGCGTTGGTTTTTTTAATGAATCAGTACATGAGATAAGCATGCATGAGAACTCGTCTCAGCACGGCCAAATTCCATGGTGTGGGTTTGGTTTCTCTTGCTTGCGATCAGGCGTGTTCTGCCCAGAACGGATTTTCTCCATGCCCCCAACACGCTTGTCGTCCTAAAAATTGACACCACAATCACGCACACCACACAGCGCCACAAGTCAGGGCGTAATATATACATAACATGCGGTGGCACCGGCAGTATCCACTTTCGCCTCCCCAACCGGCTCGGCTTCAACCTTCTGAACCAAAAGGCAATATGACCCAAACACCGGTGAGCACACAACTCGCTCGTCTACTGCGGTGGGGTTTCTTTTGATTCCCATCGTCCCCAGACTAACTAACCCAGCGTCTCGTGGCCCGGCGAAGAGCGCTGGGTGAGTCATGGTCCACCCACCAATGCACCAATCTAGCCCACGCCTCGACCCCCTCGAATCCTAACGTTGGCGGACTATGCCAAAAATAGAACAAACATACATCTTCGGGCTTATTTCTCAGTTTTATTTGACCGGGGATTGGCTCACCCTGGCTGAACGCATTTGACGTGATGGCAACACCCGTGAAGTAAGGTCTGGCTAGTCCCAAACAGGAAGTAGCTGGATCCCCCGAGTTCTTCTACAGTTCGTTCCACGGTGACGGAACAAAAGGGAAAATGGAACGCGGGCACGATGCGCCGGTCGGTAGAGCCCCATGGCTGGTTCTCAAATCCACAGTGACATGGGTGGCATGATCACGAGCCGCCTTTGTCTCCCTCTGAGCCCACAATTATGACCGTGACCCCCCATTGCATCGTACGCGCTCGGAATGTCTTTGGACTGCGATATACGCCTGAGTAACACGACTGAATAGATTCGTATGATCAAGCGGTGACAGACCCCAAGGTCGAGAACCTTGACGCGGCGCAGCTGCGGATGGTCCGAGTCTGTCCCCACACTCAGTTCCGGGCTACGCGGGCGCGACAAAGAGGACCCGAGTGGTGGAAAGAAAGGAGGGGCCCCCTCATAACATCCTTCACCATGGACAATGAAGTGGCGACGAATCACGCTGATAGATCCAAAGAGTAATGGTGGTGCTCTGCACCAAACGCGACCAGAACCAGAACCCGCAGGTGGAGCGATGGGAAGCTCGTGCATACGCCAATCGTCGCAGCAGCTCACATCGTGTGGACCCGCACAGGAAGCAACATAGTGATAGCTAGGGCGGTAGCATAGCAGCCGTCCGTTCAAGTGCACCCCTCCCTCCCCGCGGTCGTCCCTACCCCTTCCAAAGTTGCTTTTCGTCCCTGCATTCGCTCCCAACCCCCTGCCGAGTTGCTACCAACCGTGAACACCAAGGTCCACCTCGTCGTGAACTCCACGTTTGCCCTGAATATATCGTTTCTTGGCGCTCGCCAAGCTGGCAGACTCCTCCCCGACCGCGCACTAGCAGCACACATCCACCTCGCACCTAGCGGTATGCATTCAACGGCCACCGTTAGAGCCGACGGACGGGTGGGAATGGCCAAGGGAAAAAGCGGAACCTCAAGGAGCCTCAACCCCAAGGAATTTCGCTGCAGGTGGTATTTCTTAGGCTTGGTGACGCACCCTTCCGCAGGTTGTGACGGACGATGATTCGAGGGGGGCCGTCTTACGCCATGCCGATGGGGGCGTCTCTGGCTTTGGAAACGAATCAATTCCGCTGGAACAGGGAGATTTAAAAAAAAAAGAGGTAACAGGTTTCCTCACGAGAGAGGCTGACCGCTGACCGGGAGCGCGTGGAGCACGGTACTAACCCCCTAGTAAGTTAGAAGTCCCGAAGGAGTGCAGCTGCGGGTGAACACACGACCGTTCCCCACTCCAAAGAATGAAGAGCGCGGTGCAGTGCGGTGCGGTGCAAAAATGATGGGGAAATGAAAAGCGAAAAAAAAGGGCTCGAGGTGTACTTCATTCTTGATCCCTTCTTCCCCTTGGGATGGTCTCGGCGCCCGATTGAAATTTTTTTCCAGAGGTCCTGGGAGACAGCGACCGGCGGCTGCCCAAGCGCCAAGCAATTCAAGGCCTGCTCGTGGGCGCGGGCGAAGATATAGCGGCCCCGGACGGCAGTGTAGTGGGAGGAGACGCGGCCATGTCATGTCATAGGCGGTCCAGAAGCGTGCGTGATTACTGAGCTCTCTGACCACAACCCTTTCCTCTCGTTGTCTCCTTCCCTCCTGCCTCTACGGCACGCGGGTCCTCGCGCCGAAGCGGGCAATCGTCTGTTTCACATCATTATCTCTACTTCCCTGGATCTGCGTCCGGCATGTGCGCTCCAGATCTTCTGGGTGCGCACGCGTGCTACGACAAGGTCTAGCCGACGAAGCGGCAGGAACTACCAGGCACGAGCTCCCAGGGGCAGGAGACGACGCGCAATGCGGTACGTTTCCCAGGGTCCCACCACTCAAACATCCCTTCCCCTCACAAGTCACAACTTGAGAAGTTAGGAGGGTATATGATTTCTTTTCAGAGGTATGGGTTATGAGAGAGAGTCGACTGTACACATGCTCATTGAGGGTGGCTTCTGATAAGTTATGGGCATGGAGTGAGGGTGTGCGCCGTGCGTCTTCTGTGTCGAAGCGACACAATTCAACTTGCACAATTCACATCAATTTCCAAATATGACTGATTTTCCCGGACGAGGGGCGTTGCCGCCCTGCCAACCTGTTGGAAGTGGCTCATGTAATTTGAGCACAGAAAATGAGCAGACGTTGGGGCTGGAGCTCATTGATAGATAACGACAGCAGAAAGCGCGATACCTTTCACCCCCTTAAAGACGTTGACCATCGATCGCGCGGGGGAACTCCGCAGGGCGCTGTTGTGGCGATCGCTCGAGCCACCACCACTCTATGACAGGCACTCTGCAGGATTCGATTATGACCGCTATACAATACCCCCGATTCGAATCCGGTAAAAGACATCATGCATCACACATCACGAAGTGTGAGCGTGTGTCTGTGTTCATCAGTGGTCCTTAGGGCGCCCGTGCTAACCGCGGTGAACGTCCTCGTGTTTGCGCCATGCATGGGCTGCG
This sequence comes from Russula brevipes, assembly GCA_022496215.1. NCBI lineage: Eukaryota > Fungi > Basidiomycota > Agaricomycetes > Russulales > Russulaceae > Russula > Russula brevipes. The sequence goes on along the minus strand of WTXF01000059.1, from coordinate 110,562 downwards.
TGCCAATACGGTCCGCGTGATATTCGTATGACAATGCGGAGTGGGAACTCAGGTGCTAACGCTAGATGGTCTCCGAGCAGAAGGAGGGGCACGCACTGCGGCCACCTCGAGGCCGCAGCGGATTGATGTACGAATTACCAGATGTGACCAGCGTTGACATCCACCAAGTTTACGTTGCCACTGGCGAAGGAGCCGACGGGAAGCTTCGAGGTGTCGTCGTCCTTCGAGGTCGACTTGTAATACGGGAAGTATCGTAAATACACTTTGTTGGAAGACACCCTGCATGCGAGGTGGACAGGACGACACCTGGACCCCTCCTCACAAAAATGCGTCCCCTCATCTTCGCAGTCGCGCCCTACCCGAAACAAACCGAGTTCGTTGCAAGGAGAACAGCGGGGTGGTCAGACACCTGAAACATCAACGCGAAACCTATTAATAATCCGTCCGAATCCTTTGAAACGAATGGCCACGTACTAATTTCCCGTGGCAGCCTCGGCGGAAGCGCGGGCGGACGTCCTGACACATCGCACTGCTCTCCTCGCCCGCTTTCGACCGGCCTAAATATCTTTGTCCACGGCCCGCTGACGTCAAGGGCGGCAGCGGCAGTGCCGAAAACTCTAGCGACCTCGGCACCGTCAGCGAACCGGGCGCGCAAGTCGTTCGGCAGGTCAGACGCGTCCAGCCCGCGACACATCGCGTCCAAAACCTCCTTGAGTTCGATCTTGATCACCTCGAGCGACGCGTCCGTGCCGGCCTCGGCCTCGAGCGCGTCCAGCTTGCGCAGGAGGGGGAGCGCGTTCGACAGCAGATCCGCGGCCACGGCGAGCTGCAGGCGATCGCCCGAGTAGTACCTCTCGACGTCGGCGGAAGAGGCGCAAAGCTGGCGTTGGAGGAGCGCGGAGGCGTCGGACGTGGGACACTGCCACCTGCCGTACCTCCGCATGACGGCGATCAGCGCCTGGATGCAATGTGCGCGGAGCGCGGTGCGGGGGTTCGGGTCCGTCGTCATTTTCGCTGCCATTTCCCACGTCTCGGTCGAGAGTGGTCCCCACGGGTCGTTCGTGGCCCGGGCCCACTGGCCCCAGACCGCTTTAAAATGGCGATCGATGGTACCGGGGAAACACCAGATGGCCTTGAGGCAGGCCGAGAGGCGTTGTCGTTCGGTGTCCTCGTGGAGGAGGGCGGTGGTACACGTCGAGAACAGTTTGTCTGCGACCAGCGTGACGAATCGCTCCAGATCCACTTTGAGTCTCGGTGAATGATGGCCCGTCGACCTATGGAAAAGTCGCAGGAGCCCATCGAGGAATTCCTCCAACTCGTGGTCTTTGTCCAGGGTCCTCAGCGTCCATCGCAGTGCGCGACTCTCGATCTGCAAGGTGGGACTGTCGGCCGTCTTTTCGAGCGTCTTGCGCATGCCCCGCTTAATCTTGGCCCGTCGCTCTCGGATGGCTTTCTGCGCGCCGTCGGTTCGCTGGCGTAGCCAAAACACGAGCAAAGGTGCGGCCTCTATGATGAACCAGATGAGCGTCGAAAGCGGGGTTTGGTACGGCGAGTTGTGAAAGCACAGCGGCATGATGGTGAGCAGAAAGTATATCAGGACCCCGAGCGAGACCAACGAGAGCAAGCAGTAGGCAACCGTGTGGTTGATGTTGAAAAAAAAGTCGATGAGCCCCACGTAGAAAAGAAGTACTGACGCGTGGAGGAGTGTAGGGAGCACTGCCACTGCTGCCGCAAGCCCGAACCGCTTCGCGCCATCGGCAAAGAATGCGCGGATCTTCGCGCGCTTCGGAGGGTCGTACGGCCTATCCGTAGCCTGTACATATCTCTGGATCCATTGTTGCATCAGGGTCGCCCAAAGGGCACAGGAGGTGCTAGTAACGAGACTGATGATCCACAGTGTGTTCACGCGTACGGCAGAAGCGGAGGGCTGGAAGGAAGATCGGTCCGCAACGTTCAACGGCACAGAGAGGGAGGACCCATTTGAAAGCGCCGACAATTGCTGGGAGATTTGGGCAAGGAGTAGATTGGTAACATCGTTTGGGTTGGGCTGCAGTCCCTGATAGCTGACAAGGATGAATGAAGCGACCGTCGCGGAGAAAAGACCGGTCTAATCCGCGGCTCGACGTGAACACGATCTCAGTGGCACGATTGATAGTTCCACTCACGAACACCAATACCCCATTTGTATTGGCCGTCCAGCTGTCGCAGTGCTCCTTGTCGACTTTCTGTGCTTGGGAAAGATACAGTGCCCAGATTTTTGCTGACGGATCGAGGTATGGAGTTTGGCTAGTAGGACCAGTATCCGTTCGTTGCAAATCATCCCTGATCTGGCCCGTCGTTGGGGTCTGGATAGTACCAAACCCGTTATCTTGAGCTTGGGTAAGCAAGCACGCAGGAAGGAGAATCCAGTCTTGTTAATTACCTTACCTTGGGGGACTTTCTCCTTGGCGGAGTCGGTAGTATACATAGATTGAGGAGAATTGGCAGCATCTGGGGTCATCGATCCACCTCCCGTATCTGAGCGTGAATGCGGAGTCCACGTGTCGAACATGAGATCTGGCTGTCGAAGGATATCAGGGATAGATTACGAACTACGCGGCAAAGACTGTGGGGGACCGTATTCGAGATCGGGGTGAACTATATTTTTGTCCATGTCCATGCAAAAAGCGAGAAAGTCTGTTCAGGAGACGAAGCGTCGACTAGGGTAGGGGTACGGTGTAAGCCCCCGCGCTTGTACAAATAGCGGCGCAAGCGAAGGTGCCTCGTGTGATCCTCAAGTTCGGTGTCATAAAAGCTCAGTCGGAGCTATGCATTCGTTCTTCCTTTGACAGTGGAGGCGAGGCAGTGGCTGGCAGAATGGCCTGGTGTAGGGATCATCGCTCATCGCTCCCCTGATGCGCGCGCCTGACTTTACCAAGCGCGCACGGGCCAATAAAGACAGCGCCCTGCTGGAAGAAGGACGAAAGGACACACATCAAATGCCTATCACCCTCCTTCGGAATCACTTCGCAGCGCAGCCCCCGCACCACCCGAAGGCGGCGCGGGCGGCGGCAGCGGCGTCGCCGTCACCGTAACGCTCTGCCGCGCAAAGTATGTCATAGGCAACGGGAGCAGTCTGCGAATGAGTTGCGCCTCGTAAATCAGATACTGCGCAGCGAGTCGCGGCGGCGTGCACGAGAAGTGCGGGTGGGGCACGGCAGCCGAAGGAAGGGCCAGAGGCCTGTCTCGGACCACCCGATGGACGGCCCTGGCCTCTTCTCGCCGCTCTTCTCGCCTTGATGATGGCGATGGTGAACAGGAGAAGCCGGCGCGTTTTTTTTTCGCGAAGTGCAAAGGGAAGATCACCCGCCCGCACGAGATGTGCCTCGGAAAAGAATGCGCGCCCGCCTTGACATGGCCCCGAGAGGTGTGCGGGACGAAGACGCCGAGCTTGCGGCTTCGACTTCGTGACACGGCGGGTCCCTGTAATTGATTGCAGCCGCCGGGCGCTGGGCCGACGGTCGCTCTCACGGCCGAGGCCGAGGCAGCAATCGAGCAATATATCGGGGCCCGACAGCGAGTTTGAGAACCGCTGACTAAGCCTGCGCGCTTCTGCTGGAATGCGACAATCGAAACTTCCCCTCCACTTTCAGCTTAGACGTTTATGCTTACTTTTGTTTTTGCGTTTGACGTTTCACGATGGATCTCATCCAATGCTCTAATGCGTCGGTGCTGTGCTGAGGCCTGAGGCCTGAGGCCAGAGGGTCAGTTTGATTCGAGCAAAATCAGTGCACCCTGTGGTTCGTCTCAACCATGTAGCTGTAGCTACCGGGACACCCCAGAGTCTATTCGGGGCCAACAATTCATACTCGCTTCGTTTGAAATTTTCGGACTACTTGGTTGCGACTGTGCCAAGAACGTCGTCTCCCCTATGTTTACGTTTGGCTCATCAGAAAGGCTCAGACTCGTAAACGCCCTGCCGCAATTGGACGTGTAATTTATCGGCCGTGGTATATCTGTGCGACAAGTCAAGGCTTCGGATGCGACGTGCGGTTCGCTATCTCAGAATCTGCCAGGGTCTCCCTTTCTTCGGTCCCAAGCTCAGAAGACTCCTCCATGCGAAAGGACTCGCGTTTGCTCCGTTCCTTGGCCCATTTTCTTTCGATCTCGTGTAGTCAAGGTAGCTTTGACTTCGAACTTACCGCCCAAACGCTATGCGCGTATGGCGCGACGCTCATAAGAAGGAAACAAAGGGAGCGCGCAAAGGAAGAGGAAGTCGAAAACAAATGACCGAAACCTGCGAGCGCCAAAAGGATGCGTAAATTTTCTGCGAGACATCGTGAATCAGATTGAATGACGGCGACATAAATTGCAATTCCACACTGAAGTATGCAAAATATGTCCACCGAATGAACGCACCATCACTGGAACTCCGTGCGGCGTAGACTTCTATACAACCAAACGGCTGCTTTCAAGCGAAGCGAACTGGGATGGGGTTCTTTGTGAGAATTACGAATTATCAACGCTGGTTTCAGGGTGGTGTCAACATTGGACGTATTGGACGCACACCGTTCAATGTCATCTACTGACATTATTCTGATGCGGGTGAAAGATCACTAGATCACTGATAGAGTCAGCTGAGCGAAATCAGGATGGTGTCGCGGCGGGCGCTTCTCCAAGCGCGAGCGAGCTGACGCGTCAACGCGCCCGCGTCCCGTGGACCTTTACCATCGCTGCATCAATCGCTGTTCAGCCGAGTTCAATGCAGACACCCGTCGCTCGACATTGCGACGCTTCTCTACCGAAAGTAGATCGAGATGATCTAACTACGTGTATTCCCTGCCACGCGTCAGGAACATGTCCTCCTCTTGTCACTCGCAAACAAGCTTCTCCCGGCTCCCCGCCACCAGAATCTATCCAAATATGTACCACCTTCCAGGAGTGGAAACTGAATGCACAAGCTTTGTTGGGACTTGGAGCGAATCCGACCCATTATATTCACGGATATCGCGGAAATGGCGGCAGAGATGAATATTAATGGCGTCGCTCGGCGCTTGGCATCACTAAGCTTCCAACGAATTCCAACCTTCGCGCGCGTCAAAATAGTTTGACGCCACATATAGAAAGACCAAGTTTACCCAACGGCGTCGAACGGTCGTTGGGCGTGGTGTCCATATATACTGTACGTTCATATTATCCTTGACCTGATGGGGCAGCTTCTCATCTTTCGAAGTGGACGACTGTGAGGGACGGCGGACGGACATTAGCCACCCAATGGTTGAACCGTTAAGTCCGCGGACCCGCTCGGCCAACACCGCTGTTCGCGGTTCGCCGGTGTACTGTATGATGGAATTTTTGATCCGTGACAGTGTTTGTCACCGTCAGCGGGTTCCCCACTGGGCCATGGAGGTTCTCCGAAGCCTGTCTTTCTCTTAAGCTTCATCGAGCTGCGTCCGTCACCTTTCTCGGACCGTTGAACTGAACACGTCAAGTTTTCACCCGTCGTTCTCTCCCGAACTCGGCACTGGGGGCTGCTTCAGGCAATGCTGTTGCCGAGGTAGGTCACCCCTCGGTGCAGCGCGAAAAGTCAGTACTAGTGGAGTTGCGAACGTCGGCAAGTTGTGTGTTCTTGTTGATCAGCAAGTGATCGTCTTGTCTCTTTCGATCGCTCCGGATGGGCCAAGGAAGGGCACATCTAGGTAGGCGACTGGCGCTTTGCCGCTTGCCGTGATTCAAAATCCTCAAGCCCCTTATTCCCTCAATTCGGAATAGCGCGAATGCGAGCGCCTGCCGAAGTGCCCGACTCCACTGAACGCACGCTCTCTATCCTTAATCGGATCTGATTCCGGGCTGTTCACACCTGGTTATAAAGACTGCGTCAACCTTTTTCTTTCGGCCCATCTTCGCCGCACTTTCTGTCCCGTTTGTGCGAGGAGCTGCCCACAACGTGCTATGCGTCTTTTCCGGGTTATTCCTGTTCTCAGCTTGCTCTTCGGAGCTCGTGCATCCTCCCTCGAGTCGCGCGAGCCGGCTTCACATCCTCTCGATGTCCGTCAGCTCCTCGATGTGTGTGCTAACATCAAGACAGACCTCGCGGTCCCCGATCTACTGGGGGTATTAAAAGCAGTTGGCGTGGTTGGTGGGTTGATTTTCGCTTTAAAAAAGTTGCTGCCAAGTGTCTCTCGTTCATGAGCGATTGACAGATGTTTGCCTTTGTCTGTCGGCCCTTCCCCTTTTCCTTCAGACTAACGTCGTGGCCATTCTCGCCGTCACGGTTGCGGGACAAGACGTGACCTCTCGAATTCTGGCGGATCTGGTCTGCTAACAGTTCAGTTATACTTGGCATATATGTGCCTGACCCACCTATCTCTCAGATCACCGGAGCTGCCCCCTCAGCGAAGTGTCAATACCCGGACCATAGCACCCCCGCCTGTATCGATGGAAACCCCTGCGCATTCACCTGCACGGACGGATTCACTGCTTTCCCGCAAGGAAACCCATCCGAGTGCAGGTGCAAACTTCCCTCGATCGTCTGCAATGGCAAGTGCGTCGCCCGCGGCTCGTGTCCCACGGCCGGTGCGATCAACAAAAAGAAGAAGAGGAGCTGGGTCGGCAGCGGCTCCTGCTTGGACATGGGCCCCGAATGGGCAGCATGCGGTGTCTTTGGTGGTGGTGCCCGCGCTTGGGAGTGTGTCAACACTGAGCGTGATCTCGAAAGCTGTAAGTGCCTGGGCCCCGCGTGAGGCGTGGCGCCTTCGTCTGATCGTCTCTGCGACCTGTTACTGATATCCGTCTGTCCTCGTGTAGGCGGTGGCTGCATGGTGCCCCTCAATGCCTACAGCCGCTTGGGCACGGACTGCACGGCCCTCCCTGGCGTCGCCGACGTCGCGTGTCTTTCTGGCGAATGCGTCGTCCATCGCTGCCTTCCAGGATACATTCCCGCGCTCGGTGGCACTAGATGCATCCGCAAGTACAAGAAAATGCCTTACATCGAGGACGATATCGCGTCCACGCCAGCGGGGGTCTATGGGCTCGAGCACGTCCCTCTGGGAAGGAACTGAGGTTCTGCTGCCAACTTGGCTTTCCAAACCACCGCGGTGGTGGTTTTTTTTATTTATGTATCGTCGTCGAACAGAATTTTCTGATTTCTGAAGAGGACATCCCCCCGACACCAGATGATCTACCTACGGAACTTTGAGACTCCTGGACTCGGTTCTGGACATGCATACATCCCGTTCTTTTGTTTTGTTTTTTTCGTAGTACCTATATGCGGTGTCATCATGAACTTGTTATCAATAGTATAGTGACCTGGCCTTCGTCTTTGGCCCCTTCGAAGGTGCTGCAGTGACGCTTAATTACACAGAACAATCACCTTTATCGGTGCCTAACTTATACCCTATTGTTTCAAACCGGACTTTATTCAGCCTTGATACTTGATGCAGAATGAATCATCACCGCATCACCCCTCTGAGCGGGGATGAAGCGATGACGCGATGACGACCCAAAGAAACACTTGGTAAGCAACTACGGGCGTGTAACAGTTCCAATTTTAATATTTCACACGTAAGGCTGAATGAAACTAACTGTGATTCGGCAGCTCATGCCGGCCTCATCAGATGGTTACAGTACATGTATGTTCTAATAATTTTTTCACGCTGTCAAATCAAGTTAAATAGACAAGGGCATCATGATATCTAGGCGACTGGGGCTTTGCCGCTTGCCGCTATTCAAACCCTTGGTCCCTCAATTCGGAGTAGCGGAGTAGCGCGAATGCAAGCGCGTGCCGTGCCAGTGTGCCCTGTTCTATCCTATCCTTAATCGGGTCTGATTCCTGGTTCTTTGACTATGCCACCTGGGCTTGGGCCTTGGGGCCTTTGGGGGTTTATAAGACCGTGTCGGCTTTTTCGTTTGGCCCTTCGCCGCCCTTTTCTATCCCGTTTGTGCGAGGAGCTGCCCACACGTGCTATGCGTCTCTTCCGGGTTATTCCTGTTCTCAGCTTGCTCTTCGGAGCTCGTGCGTCCTCCCTCGACTCGCGCGAGCCGGCTTCACATCCTCTCGATGTCCGTGACCTCCTCGACGTGTGTGCTAGCATCAACACAGAGCTCGTGGTCCCCGACCTACTACTGGGGGTACCAACTGCTGTTGGGGTGATTGGTGGGTCGACTTTCGCTTTTAAAAAGTTCCTCCCAAGTGTTTTCCCCGGCCGTTCATGCATTCATGAGCCATTGACAGATGCTTGCCTTTGTCTGTCGGCCCTTCCCACTTTCCTCGAGACTAACGTCGTGGCCAATCTCGCCGTCACGATTGCGGGACAAGACGTAACCTCTCAAATTCTGACGGATTTGGTCTGCTAACAGTTCCAGTTATGCTTGACAATGTGCCCTGACGACCCATCCATCACTTCTCAGATCACCAATGCTGCCCCCTCAGCGAACTGTCACTACCCGGACCATAGCACCCCCGCTTGCGTCGACGGAAACCCCTGCGGATTCACTTGCACGGACGGATTCACGCCTTTCCCGCAAGGAAACCCGTCCGAGTGCAGGTGCAAACCGCCCTCGATCGTCTGCAAGGGCCAGTGCGTCGACAGCGGCAGCGCGTGTCCCACGGCCAGCGCGGTTAGCAAACCGACGAAGAGAAGCTGGGTCGGCAGCGGCTCGTGCTCGGAGATGGGCCCCGGATGGGCAGCGTGCGGTGTCTTTGGCGGCGGTTTCCGCGCTTGGGAGTGCGTCAACACCGCGCGTGATCTCGAAAGCTGTAAGTAGTGCCTGGGGCCCTGAGCCCCACGTGGGGCGTCGGTGCCTTTCTTCTTCTTCTCCCCGATCGTTTCTCTGCGACTGCCCCGCACGTCGATTTACTTTTTTTTTACTGATCTGTCCCCTTTTTCCCCCCGTGTAGGCGGTGGCTGCGTGGTGCCGCTCAATGCCTACAGCCCGTTGGGCACGGACTGCACGGCCCTCCCCGGCGTCGCCGACGTCGAGTGTCTGTCTGGCGAGTGCGCCGTCCGCCGGTGCCTCCCGGGATACGTTCCCGCGCGCGATGGCACCAGCTGCACCCGCAAGCACAAGGAGGAGCCTTACGTCGAGGACGGAAGCGCGTTCACGCCAGCGGCGATCTATGGGCTCGAGCACGTCCCTCTGGGGAGGAACTGAGACTGAGAGTTCTGCCACCACTTGCCTTTCACCCCCGGCCCTATACCGCGGTGGCGGTTCTAGTTATGCATCGTCCGTCGAACAGAATTTCTGCAGATGAATTTACCTGAGGAACTTCGAGAACTCCTGGACTCGTTTTTGGACTCACGTACATACATTTCTTTTGTTCCCCCCTCATCGTGTTTATTCGGTGTCAATATGAAACTTGTCAACGATAGTATGATGTACAATGACCTGGCCTCATCTTTGGCCCCTTCGGGATATAGGTGCCCGCAATGATAGCTCCTTTCGCCTTTCTAATTTTGCAGAACAATCACCTTCATCAGTTCATCTGTGCCTAATTTGTATTATTGTTCCAACTGGACTTTATTCAGATTTACTGTAACGGATCATCCCCAGGTTCAAGGGCCCAAAGAAGCAGCCCTTGTGGAGCGTGGAGCAACTACTGTAAGTAACTCGTGCGCAGTGTCAATAACTATAGTTGTCATTTTGATAGCACGTTACAATAACGTTAGGGTTGAAGGGTGTCAGGGCAGGACTCTTCGGCAAGTGTGTATGCGTCATAAAATGAAGCAGCTGACCACGGAAACGTTGTACAATTTGGTGGAACCCACAAGTACAATATACAAAAGCTGAGTAAATGATGGGGTCAGCATACAATACACAATAGAACCAGTGGCACGACTCAGTTCCTCTCTCCACCGTATTTCGAGCCGAGCCGAGCCGATCCATCCATAAACACAATTTCCAAAAGTGGGCATCCACCGACGCCACACCATTTACGGTTATAATAGCTCCCGCCTCCTCCCACCTTCACGCCGACGCGCCGATACGACGATTGAATCCGCCATCATCAAGTGACCCCGAAAAAAGGGGTTGCACTCCGCGGCGCCGCGAGTCAGCTGAGCTAAGGAACTGCTGATGATGCTGACGCTGCTGATGCTCCGAGATTCCGAGGGTAGGGGGTCGAAGGTCCCCACACACACGTAAACGCTACTTGTCGATGTCCTCCTCAGGCTCTTCCACCAGGGTGGTTGTAGGGTTTAGATAGAGATAACGCTAACTGCGATTGGACGAAAGTTGTTGGTCTGGATGATGTACTACTGCTCGTGACACCACTTTTTCAATTTGACGGCGACGCGATAACCCCAAAACAGGGACCTCTCACCCGGATCCTTTGTGCGTCCCTGACCTTCTTTCCCTTCTGTGGGAGTTGGGGCGCGGCACTTGAGGGCGAGGTGAGCGAACTCCCAAACCACACGCCACGCCACGCGAGGGGACAAAATTTCTGCACGTCGGGGCCCGACGCATCGCATCGTCGCATCGAGCCGTGAGTCTTCCGACCGCCATATACTGTACAGTACAGTACCGTGCGACGGTGGTGCAACTTGACATCCGTGGGGTAGTCCAGCGTCATGCAGAGCAGATACTGTAGTTGCGAGGTTACGGTGGCGCAAAATATCGCGAACCGTGGGGGAAAGTACAAATTTGACTTTTTCTTTTTCAAACGAAATGTATGTACAGTACCGCAGTGCGGCGTTTACGCGATGGCCCCTGCCCCTGCCCGTGGAAAGGTCTCCCACAGCACGGGAAGGGCAAGCCAAGTCGAACAACCTCGGTAGGAGACCAGACCGAGACCAAATGTTATCGCGGCACGTTGGACAATCCCGCACGCACACATTCCCCGGGACAGATATAGTTGTTGGAGGATCTTGGCATTACAGGCTATCAGCGCTAACACACTTCCATCGTTACCCGTTGCCCATACCCCTCATGACTAATATAATTTTTGGGACCAGCCAATGGCCTAACCTCGGTGTGTGCGCCATGGACGTCTACCGTATATCGTGCTGATGTCAAATTCTCAAAACTGCCCCGTTGTTTCCCAAGTGGGATTTGCATGCACCATCCCGAACCAAACCATAGACAGAAAGCATCTTTGCGCAGGTGTTCTTGGAATTCCAAATAAATCATTGCTACAATACACGAACTGAATCAGTAGCAAAAAGCCTAGAAAAGGGTAATAAAACGTCCACATAACACACGAACGCAAAAAGGTAATAGGAGTGAGGTGAGGTTGGATATCGCAAGTCTCTCACTGTGCCTGGTACTAGTATGTCGCGCCTGACCCGCTTACCACCTGCTGTTGATGAAGTGAAGGCGACGCAGTTGGTGTCTGGCCACCACGGGGTGGTGAGACCTGAGGTGTCGGACTATGAGCGTGGATATGCGGGGAGAGTGAGTGAGCGATCGCCACCGCTTGCGGGCTACGTTGAGCCGTTGCCCATGGTATTGCTCGCGAGGGGAGTTTCAAGTTCATATTGCTCAAATTCATCCCGACATTAACACCAACGGCTCCCACTGGCAGGTTGAAATTGGCCCCATTGTTGACAACATGTCCGATGTATGAAGCTGGACGGGAGCCGTTAACTGCAATGGCCATTTCTGATTGGCCATTGGCGAACGCATTCTTCAACTGTATTTGTTGTACGGCGAGCCCGTTCTGCTGCGGACCTTGTTGAAGATATGGTGGAGTTCCGTTGGTCATAGTCGCCGCGTAACCATTTTGTATATGATAGCCATTAGGGATTGAAATCGCATGGTGTGGTTGGCTTGGCTTCATAGGCATAGGGGAGGTAGCGGACACGCCAGCAGGTGGTGCTTCAGCGGATGGTGTGGCTGCGTCTTGTTGCGGAGCAGGAGTGGAAGACGAGCGCGATTCCTCCGACCCATTGATCGACGGAGTAATCGGTCCAGGGCTGGTTTGACCATTGGTCGCTGTCGGCGTTGGAGACGATTGAGGGGACGCCAGAGGAGCAGAAGGGGTGATCGCAGCCAACACGGGAGTCGCAGGAGGGCGTAAGTTGCCATTTGACGATATGCGCATTTGTGATACGTTCAACGCCGAGGGCAGCTTCTTCAACTGCTGTTGCATCGAGATCGGAGTCCCCGTCGTCTGTGGCATCCCAAGAGCACTCTGCTGCTGGGCCAGCTGTTGCTGGTGTTGTTGCATCGCCGCAGCCTGAGAAGGCGTCTGAGGGACAAGAGGGCGTGGGCCCACAATAATGGCGTCACGACGGAACGCGGGTGTGATACCGGTCCGGTAAGGAAGAAAACCCAACAAACGCCCATCGGAAGAGGGCGTGTAGATAGTGGGATCAGTGGTGAGCCGCTGGTGGTCGTCCTCTTGATACAAGGACATCCCTTTGAGCAGATATCTAGGCAAAGCAGTCAGCAACAACTAGGGCACGCCAACCGAGACCGCACTTAGGGTGAAATTCATCTACAAGGACTCTATCCTTCTCATCAGGGCCATCAGGTCCAACTGAGGGTTCGTCATCAGCATCGAATAGCCAGCGATCGCGGATGCGCCATGAAATCTCCTTGTCAACAGGTGGTTCTTCCTCGGACATCTCTGAATTCGCAGCTGTGGGGCTTGCAACGCGCCGAGGGTAACGCAACAACTCGTCACGAGGTGGAGACCGGCGATTGGTGCGACGGTCCACACGTAACACACCACCGCGGCCACGACGTATGCGGACGGCGCGCCAATCTGGAGTAGGAGAGTCCTCATCCAACAAGTTGGACTTCGGTGATGATGATCGAGATGATTCTGGTGGGGAAATCCATTTGAAGTGTCGTTGGGCTTGAGTGACCGGCTGGGACTGAAACGCATTCTGTGCGGGAGGGGTTTGAGCAGACGACAAGGGTGGGAGGGCGCAAACTGCTCACCTCAATTCCGTCTTCCCAATGGTGATCGCGCTCTTTGATCCGGGCCATCTCCTGATCGACCTGTGCCATGATCGCAGCTGCGCGCTCCTTCGGGCGCACAACGGCGTCGTGGTGTAGTACCGGTGATATAAGATCACCGTTGTTGTCGCGTGATTTGAGCCGTACACCGCCCGGAATGCGACTACGAAATCGATAAGTTTACGTACTTGGAAGGAATAGTGATAGACGTACACTGGCTCTGTCGGCTTGGGTTTCTTGACCACTCTCTCCTTATCGTAAAGTAACTCTTCGTCCTCTTTTGGGTTGAGCAACGAAGGAAACTTGCGCTTGAGGCTGGCAAAGTCTTCGCGCTTCTCCCACACCGCTTTTGCTTGCTGCGACGCCTCGCGCTTCAACTGTTCGCGCTTGAGAACACCGTTCACAAGTTCTGTTGCGGTAGTAAGCTCTTGCTTCAGACGCATGAGCTTCTCTGAAGAAGATGCTTGGGATGCACGAGTCTTGCGCATTGCCTTGACATCGCGTCGCCTAAAACAGATGTAGGACTCATTTTTGACATCAGACTCGTCAAACTAAGGAATGAAAGCGTTAGTAAAGAGAGGGCACAAATCAAGTCAGACAAACTTACATTGAGAGTTGGAATTATTCGGTGGCCGCCTCGCTCAACTCGACGTTCCTTCCAGTAAGGGTAGATCGCCTTTGCAAAACGAAGCAATTGGGGTGGTTGCGGGATCCATGACGGAATAGTGAACGCAGCAAACGTGTCAGGTGTTAGCCTATTGGAAAATGTCTCCTGATATTCGGAAAACGGCGGGAATGGTGACCCTTGTTCAAGACCCTACGACCGGACGTTAGGTTTCGCATGATCAACAGTTGAACAGATGAAGAAAGCGTACGTGGTGCAGAAACTCGGTCTTCTCATGGGTCACTTTTTCAAAAAGCCCCATCACAAGTTCGAATTCATCCTCGGAAATGACAATGGGCTGTGCAACGTCAGGCTCCTTGCCCTTCGCCTTTGCGCTGCGCTGCGACGTCCTTGTCGCTGTGCCAGATGTCGAGACGGCGCCTTGGGCGGATGTTCCTTCACCACGAGCTTCTTCGTTGTTCTTATCGAGCCATTCCTTGTCGCGCTCGTCCATGAAATAAGTGAAACCGTGGGCGAGGGCATCTTGTGTGGTTTCCTCTGTCGTCTCGGATGTCTTGACATAGGACACTGGGTCACGCCATCGGTTGGATGGGTAAAGCGACCCATAGTCATCCACGAGGCCGGCATTATCCGGGATTGGGATGTACGCATCCTGTTTGATAGGGGACTTATCCCCGGGACCACGGGAGGAGCGCGAGTTTGAATGGCGCTGCGAGGCAGCTGATAGCACAGCCTGAAGGTGGTGTTCCTAAAAAAGGAAAATGAGTCAGCATTCCGCGGGACGAAAATCTCACGGTAGTAGCCAATGGGAGCACGCCACCAGGCGTCTCTCAACAAGAGGGGCTCTGGGGCACGACGTTGGGGAAAAATGGGCTCACATTGGCATCCTCTGCATCAACACCGGCGGTTGACACAATCCTGGCCTTCTCCTCGTCCTCGTCGAACGCAAGAGGGTCCGCATCAAGGCTGCCATGAACGATGTGAAGTCTTGTCTTGTTTGTAACACGATTACGGTTGCGAAGGGTTGAGGGGCCGGGGTTGTGTGCACGGGGCATATCATGGAGAAAAACGAAGGGGACGATGTAGGATAAATTAGGGCGGGGGGTTCTCTACGCAGGATGTGTCGGCTTTCGTTCACTTTGGCGGGCCACGGCGCTGCGGGGGAAAGAACCGGGCGTGGGAAGTTGCTCCGATGTTCCGGCCCGAAAAAGCAAAAAGTTGGCCGCCCATTGTTGTTTGGTTGTGTGGACGCGACCCTTTGTGGCGCTTACCTGGCGTCCACATTGTATGGAAATGTGGTAATGATGATAATTATTCTACTGACGGTGAATAAGGATAAGTGCATCACATGGGGGAGGGAAGTTTAGTCAAATTGTTCATGTCAACTGCTTGTGGGTGCTTGTGGACAACAAATGACGGATGACTAGATGACCGGACTGATGAATGGACCGTGTCATGTTGCGGTGTGAGAATGCGTGTCACAACTGCCATTGATTCTAATACCACCTCTATGCACAATGGTGTACGATTTTGCATTCTTTAGCATGCGAGCATAAAAGCGATGGGTGGCAGGTTGCACTTGTCATGAGGACCCTGAAAGGTATTGGATTGTACGCACTACGCACCAGCAAAGAATCTCAGACGTCAGAGGCTTAGGTTGCTGTCCCAAGTGCTGAAAGCACGGAGATGGATCATGGGACAGAGAGTGGGCTACCCGAAGGGAGTCAACGAGGTGTTATTGGTTCGCTCTAAAGAGGCGCCCATAGGTCCGACAAAAGGGAGCGAGCGACCTTCCGGAATCCGCCAGCAATCCCATCCCATCCACCACCTTCCGAGCGATGCTACACTACGACTTTCCCCTCGTTCCCTTCCTCTTCGCTACAGCCCTCTCTGTTAATGGCCTCCGCAAGCGTTCCCTCTCTCCTTCCGGCGCTGCTGCAGCTTTCCTCACAGGCATATCGATGCTCTCTCTCCCCCTCCGCTCCCCCGGAATCGTTCTCATCGCATTCTACCTCCTTGGTTCCAGCGCAACGCGCGCCGGTCAGCCACGAAAGGCCGTCCTCGAGGACGGCCACGACCATGCACTGGCAGGATACCGCACCGCCGCCCAAGTGTTCTCCAATTCTGCCAGCGCACTTGTCGCGACCCTCGCCTGGGGGGCGCTACATGCCCCCGGTTTCCCCGGAGTCCGAGTAGCGGAGGCACTCTTTGGTGTGCACAGTATGCCATATGCGGATGAGACATGGTGTCCCCTCGACCCGACCATCACGGGCGGATGGAGTCGAGCGCTCCTGTTCGTTGTCATCGGGTGCGCGTTTGCCCTGCCTTTCTCCATCCGCTTCCCACATGAATCGATCGTGTTCGCTTTTCTGATGCGCTTCATGCAGGCACTTTGCGTGTTGCATGGGCGATACGCTCGCATCCGAGCTCGGCATCCTGTCCAGCACGCCGCCCATCCTCCTCACGACATTCAAAACAGTACCCCCAGGCACGAATGGTGCGCTTTCATTACTAGGAACGGCGGCGTCTATCGGCGGTGGCATGGCCATGGGCTGGACAATGTGGGCCGCACTGTCCGTGGAAAACGCCGCATGTCGCGATCAAACCGGTGATCTGTTCTTACTACTGCTTGGATGGGGTGCAGTGGCTGGCGGGCTAGGGTCCCTTGTGCGTATCTAAGTTACAATCAGCCGTCAAGAGTGAGTCAAGCTGATATGGAGGCCACAGCTCGATTCGCTTCTCGGCGCCACATTGCAGCGGACGCAATATTCCAACACGAGCAAACGTGTATTGACCGACGCGTCCATCGTACCACAAGACGGGTCCGATATCAAAGTCGTGAGCGGTCTTGATGTCCTCTCAAATAACAACGTGTGTATATTGGCCTCGACCAGTCCCTGTGTGCTCACTTGATTCACCCCTCACTACCAGGTCAACCTTATTTCTTCAGCATTAACAGCATTGGCGCTTGGTTACTTCGCGTGAGGGCAGTGAGAACCTCTTCCGTCATCCTTATCACCTTGTTCGAGCGCAGAAAAGCCGACAACTGCTCGCGCAGTGTTACGCCCTCTGTATATTTCCAGAACGACCCACCAATTTTTGTATGACTACAGTACAGCTTTCTCGCATACACCCGATCTCGATTCGCCATCATCATGGCTAGCTAGTTTGGAACAGTAAAATTGAGCATTTAATTTAGCTCACTTTGTTTGTTGCGGCTTCCCTGCCGCCCGCCGGGATATGCCTTAGAGATGTTATCTCTCGTATCTTTACCTTGTAGGTAAGAGCCCAGGTTGGCTCAGATTCTAAGGCCGTGGATATAATAAGTACAATATTCCCGACCTCACCTGACACGCGACCTCAGGGATGCGACCAGGCATTACGCGCTTGGCACGTGATAGTTGGGTGAAGCGTGAGATTTTCGGCTACAGATCAGGTAATGTGGTGGTGGCAGTGCACATCCCTACCTATTGTCTACTCTCCACATCGGACCAATTCCACTATGAGTGGTCCTTCCGGTTCCAGCTTTCATTCCCTTTTCGAGGTTGCCTTGCGAGATTATGAGAAGCAGACAGGGACAAACCTTGTTGAACACCCACTTGCCAAGCAACTCGAAACTTGCGATTCTGTCGAGTCGATCACTGCTGTTCTTCAAGAGAGAGCACGGACCTTCAGTAAATTTCGAGGAGACGATGGCAAGGTGATGAAATCGCTCCATTGTGTAGTCCACGTCCTGCAGGGGTTGTCGACCAGTGCGGTCCTTGGCGAGGCCATCGGCCTGGTATGTCATATCATGGTGACAGTTATGCATTCCTGGCTCCTGATGCTGGCTTTAGTCATTCCCTCCTGCGAAGGCAATATTCGCAGCTCTTGCTGTACTACTCACTGTATATATTTCTTTCTCGGCTCTTTTACCCGTATCGTTTTGACGCCCATGTGTTTTAGTCGATCAAGGACGCCAGTGCAAGCTACGATGCGCTTGTGGACCTGCTCGAGTCCATTGAACACTTTTTGAGCCGTCTCGATACCTACACGAAACTTCCCCCTACGACAGCGATGGCAGAAATTATTGTCAAAATAATGGTGGAACTACTTTCCACCATCGCTCTCGTGACCAAGCAGGTCAAAATGAAGCGGCCATGTGAGTCTGTCCTTATCTGCATGTTGCGCAGCTTAACGCGGTGCAGTGAAATTGATAAAGAAGCTTTTGGGGGAGAATGACTTAGAGGCTGTGCTGCAAAGGTTGGATAGATTGACGCAGGACGAGGCTCGTACGACCGCAGCGCAGACCCTCAAGATCGTATACAGTCTCCTCCAAAATATGAGGGTAGTCATGGATGGTGAGGCGACTCTATACGGTTGGCACCCATTCCTTGCTGACCACCTCGCCCTCTAGACGGCAAAGCATCGGTAGATGGTATCCGGGATGCTCTAGGTATGTCTTGGTTCACGGGAATGCGGTATCAGTATGCCTCACGAGAAGATAGAAATCATGCAAGACATCGCCAGTAAGATGAACAAAGCAGAACGTGAGCTCATTCTTGTGAACACATCACCAATTCGGAACGCTAAGATAGCTTTACAGGTGAGAAATTGCAGCACGACGCTCGAAAGTGGCTTGCCCCGCCAGATCCGTGGAAAAACCACAATATCGCTCGTGATTCGCACCACAAAGGAACATCAACATGGTTCGTCGAGGGCGAAACCTTCACGAAATGGAAATCGTCCGATCCAAATTCCCTGTTATGGGTTCATGGAAAACGTGGGTGGATCTCAAATGTTTCCATTTTCGTCATGATTAACCATTCGGCGTCACGGTTTGTAGCTGGTGCAGGAAAGAGCATACTTTGGTACGGCGATATTTCAGCATTCCTGTTGTGATAGCTTATGGAATTGTCCAGTTCCACGATCATTGAGGACATCGGTGACCTGCACAAACGCGGATTAGCCTCCATGGCATTCTTCTACTGTGATTTTAGGGATGACGACAAGAAAGACCGCCGAGGGTTGGTATCATCTCTACTGGTCCAACTTTGTTATCACTCCGACACCTACTCCACCATTCTTTCCGATCTCTATTCGGCACATAATAGTGGTTCGCGAGAACCTAGTGACGACGCACTTGTCCGATGCTTCAAGGAGATCGTCAAACGCCCGGGACAGGCACCAGTTTACGTAATTATCGATGGGTTGGACGAATGTCCGAACTCATTTGGCATCCCATCTCCGCGTGAAAAGGTCCTGATGTTCGTCGAAGAGCTCGTCGACTTACACATCCCGAACCTCCATATTTGCATCACGAGCCGACCCGAGGCCGACATCACGAATGCGTTCGATCTATTGCCTTTCCGGCGGGTCTCGTTGCACGACTCGAGCGGACAAATGCAGGACATCGTTGACTATGTGAACTCTGTGGTTAATACGGATCCAAAGATGAAAAAATGGAGGGCGATGGACAAGGAACTTGTGATCGAAGTGCTTACGAGAAAAGCTGACGGAATGTGAGGCATCAACCCCACGATGCTAACGGCCCTCGCTCATATTTTGCAATGCAGGTTCCGATGGGTTTTCTGTCAGTTCGAATTCCTCCGTGATTGTCTGCCCGCGGGTATCCGGCCTGCGTTGGAAGAATTACCGGAGAGCCTCGACGAGACGTACGAGCGCGTGTTGCATCATATCAAGAAGGCGAATTGGAAGTTCGCTCACAGACTGTTCCAATGCGTTGCAGTGGCATCCCGCCCGCTCCTTGTTGAGGAGCTCGCCGATTTCCTTGCGTTTGATTTCGATGTGGAGCCAACCCCGACATTTCAAGAGGGTTGGCGCCCAGAAGATCCGGTGACTGCCGTGTTGTCGACATGCTCCAGCCTACTTGCGGTTGTCGTCGATGCCCGTGGTTCCCCAATTATCCAATTCTCTCACTTTTCGGTGAAAGAATTCCTCACATCGACTCGCCTTGCCGAATCAAAAAACATAATTCTTTCCCGCCACTATATTTCTACGACGCTTGCTCATACGCTCACCTCGCAAGCCTGTTTGGGAATTCTGCTGCATCTCGATGAAACGGTCACAAGTGAAAGACTCAATAGTTTTCCTCTTGCTAACTACGCTGCCAAGCACTGGTTGGACCACGCCCGATTCGATATGGTCCTTCTAAAGGTGCAAGACAGTATAAAACGTCTCTTTGATCCGAGAATGCCACATCTTTCGATCTGGGTCTGGATATATGACCCAGAGGACCCGTTGCGGTATCGATCCCAGCGAACCGAAAGCCCGACCCAGCCCAGAGCGAGTTGCCTGCATTATGCTGCTCTCTGTGGCCTACATGACTTGACGGGGTTCCTGGTGATGGAATACTCACAGGACGTGAACGCTTCGGGATTTCTGGAAGACATGACCGCATTGCATCTTGCATCGCGAGGTGGTCATGTAGAAGTTGCTCTGGCGCTTCTCTGCCATAGCGCGGATGTAAATGCTGAAGACCAGGACAATTGGACCCCACTGCATTGCGCGTCGCAGGGCGGACACGTCGAAGTCGTTAGGGTGCTACTCAAGTACGGTGCAAATGCGAGCGCCGCAGACGACTTCCAGTCGACGCCTTTACATCTGGCATTGGAAGGTGGATATGTCGATGTCGTTCGGGTGCTCCTCGAGCACGGAGCGGATGCAACTGCCCAGGACTTGGACAACACGACACCATTGGATTTGGCGTTGAAGGGCGGAGATGAGGTCGTTCGGGTATTTCTTGAGTGTGGCGCCAATGCGAATGTCCCGGACAATTCCAAGTCGACTCCATTACACTGGGCGTCGCAAGGTGGACATGTTGAAATGGCTCGGATTCTCCTCGAACACCACGCGGATGTGGATGCGCAGAACAGTCGCAAGTTTACTCCATTACGTCTAGCATCGGAGGGCGGGCATGTGGACGTCGCTCGGATACTTCTCGAGCATGGGGCGGGTACAAGTATCCCGGACGATTCCTGGTTGACGCCGTTGCAGTGTGCCTCGCGAAGCGGACATGTGGAAGTCGCTCGGGTACTCCTCAAATATGGCGCGGTTCTCTCGCCCCAGGCGTGGGGCGACCCAAGTCCGTTGCATCTGGCGTCGCACGGTGGACATGCCGATGTCGTTCGGGTGCTTCTCGAACACGGAGCAAATGCGGGTGTCCGGAACTATTCTCTGGGCTCTCCGTTGCATCAGGCGTCGGAAGGTGGACATGTGGAAGTCGCTCGGGTGCTCCTCGAGCACGGAGCGGATCCAAACATTCTGAACGACTCCAAATCTCGACCATTGGACCTGACGTTGAAGGGCGGCCATACAGATTTCGCTAAGGTGCTCCTCGAGCATGGAGCGGATTTAACTATCCAGGACAGTCGGAAACGTACCCCCTTGCATTGGGCCTCTGAAGATGGACATGTGGAAAATGCCCGGTTGCTCCTCGAGCATGGAGCTGATACAAGTGTCCGGGACGATTCGGGATGTACTCCCTTGCATCTGGCTTCTATAAATGGACATGTAGAAGTCGCTCAGCTGCTCCGCGAGCACGGAGCGGATACAAGTGTCCAGGACGATGCGGAACGTACTCCCTTGCATCGAGCTTCTGAAGGTGGACATGTGGGAATCGCTCAGTTGCTCCTCGAGCATGGAGTGGATGCAAATGTCAAGGACTATCGGAAACGTACTCCCTTGCATCGAGTTTCTGAAGACGGACATGTGGAAATCGCTCAGTTGCTCCTCGAGCATGGAGCGGATATAGGTGTCCAGGACTATCGGAAAAGTACTCCCTTGCATCTGGCTTCTGAAGGTGGACATGTGGAAATCGCTCAATCGCTCCTCAAGCGCGGAGCGGATACAAGTGTTCAGGACGATGAGGGATGTACACCCTTTCACGAAGCTTGTCAAGGTGGACATGTGGAAATCGCTCAGTTGCTCCTCGAGCTCGGAGCGGATACAAGTATCCAGGACAATTTGGAACGTACTCCCTTGCATTGGGCTTCTCAAAAGGGACACGCGGAAATCGCCCGGTTGCTCCTCGAGCAGGGAGTGGATATAAATGTCCAGGACTATCAGAAATGTACACCCTTGCTTCGGGCTTCCGCACATGGACGCACAGAAGTCGCCCGGTTGCTCCTCGAGTATAGAGCGGATACAACTGTCCAGGACGATCTGGAATGTACACCCTTGCATCGGGCTGCTGCAAATGGATTCGCGGAAACCGCTCAGTTGCTCCTCGAGTATGGAGTCGATACGAATGTCCGGGACCATAGGAAACGTACTCCCCTGCATCGGGCTTCTGAGATCGGACGGGCGAAAATCGTTCAGTTGCTCCTCGAGCATGGAGCGGATACAAGTCTCCGGGACTATCAGAAATGTACTGCCTTGCAACGGGCTTCTGAAAATGAACACGCGGATATCGCTCAGTTACTCCTCAACCATAGTACGGATCCAAACTCTCGGCGCAGGTCCAACCAGCATCGACAGGCTAGGTTACAACTCCTCCGGCACGGAGAAGATTAGATCATACGTCGAAGGGAGGACACGTAGAAGTCGCTCGGATGCTCCTCGAGCACGGTGCGTCTAGGTTCCGCGGACCTGAGTGAGCGGGTTTCATGGTTATTAGGCATTGTCGAGCGGACATGTTGAACTAGCTCATGTGTTTCTTGATCTCAGTTTGGGTATGAGTGCTCGGACATTTTGGTGTCGACTTTATGATAAATACTAATAGAGGACGTCTTGGTATTACAGATGATGTCGGAGCACGGAACTGTGGACACGTAATTTTGAGCCAGCAGAAATGACGCTGGTCCCTTGCGGGTGCGCGTAAGCTACCAGTGATAACGAATTTGAGCCACGTTATACTTCCTGGTACATTCTGTGCTACTGAGCGGCGGCTCGGTAGCATTGAAGGTGTACTCCCGGGCCGTTGTGGTGGCCTGAATGACATTCGTGAGTTTAAAAACCATGAGTTTTGTGGATGCGAGAATTTGAATACGACCCAGGGGATGTTGTGGACAAGATGAGGAGGAAGCGGGACGCGAGGGGGAAGGATCGGAATGTGCAAGGCGGCACAGCCCGAAGGAGCGCAAGACGAGACAGAGAAGCGCGCGACACACGAAAAAGGGACGCAGACAAAAAGACTCTTAGATTTCTGGGTGGATGTATTCAGTAGATATTTAGTGTCTACTTTATATACAGAGTTGGTGGGAAAGAAAGGAAATGAATGTAAACAGGGTGACACGAGATGCCGGAGGGCCAGAACGAGTTGGCAGCATTGTGCGTGCGACAGGGGCGGTCGGCGATAGGTTTGGGGTGCAGCGTTAGTCTTGCGGTGGCAGTGGTGTCGTGTCGATAGTCGGGCGTGCGCAGGCGCTCCGATGCGGCGGCTACGAGCTCAACGCGCGCGCATTCCTTATAGCTTGACGTTCCAGATCTTTCGACTTGCGACTTGGGATAGACAAGCCGTCAAGCGTCAGGTACTCTGGTATCGCATTCCCGCGTCTTGGTGTCCAAAGAGCAGTTTCATCGGGGAGCAACATGCTGGGTGCAGCTCGGCTGCAAAAGACCATTTTGTGCGAAGTAACTTGTACTACAACTGAATTCCACCCTCGTGCTATCGTGTGCACGGCCTTGCGAGTCGAGCAATGGAGCTTGTTCGGGTACAGTAATGATATCCATGGTCGATGATCGATGATCCCTAAAGCTCAAGCTTGAATCGTCATGACTGAGCAGGGAAGGAGGTGAAGTATGATCTAGCTTGGACTGGGCATTAATATTGATATTAATGGTACATCAGGCGCACGCACGGGCGGTACAGGGAACGACCCTTCCGGGTCTCTCATCCGCGCGATTTTCAGCCTAGTTTACCAGATCATATTCTCTACCTCTTGCATCGTTACTGTAATGCTTCTGCTTCTTGATTTATTTATTTCGCGTTGCTGTCAGACGTTCACTGTTATGCGATCTTTCCCTGTCTGGAATTTTCGCCAGCAAAGACGTCGTCATATGCATACTGTACCTGACCTGAGCGTGTGTAGTTGGCTGAAATTCTCACGTTCCACGTGACATTTCAATATTTCAATATCGAAATCGATGTGGCAGTGCACTCGTACCTCGCCCTTTGCCCAATTTGCCCATTTGCCCATTGTCTACCATCCTCTCCACGTCGGACCAATTTCTCTATGAGTGATCCTTCCGGCTCCAGCTTTCATTCCCTTTTCGAGGTTGCCTTGCGAGATTATGAGAAGCAGACAGGGACAAACCTTGTTGAACACCCACTTGCCAAGCAACTCGAAACCTGCGATTCCGTCGAGTCGATCACTGCTGTTCTTCAAGAGAGAGCACGGACCTTCAGTAAATTTCGGGGAGACGATGGCAAGGTGATGAAATCGCTCCACTGTGTAGTCCACGTCCTGCAGGGGTTGTCGACCAGTGCGGTCCTTGGCGAGGCCATCGGCCTGGTATGTCATATCATGTTAACAGTTTATGCATTCCTGGCTCCTGATGCTGGTTCTAGTCATTCCCTCCTGCGAAGGCAATATTCACAGCTCTTGCTGTACTACTCACTGTATATCTTTCTTTCTCGGCTCTTTTACCCGTATCGTTTTGACGTCCATGTGTTTTAGTCGATCAAGGATGCCAGTGCAAGCTACGATGCGCTTGTGGACCTGCTCGAGTCCATTGAACACTTTTTGAGCCGTCTTGATACCTACACGAAACTTCCCCCTGCGACAGCGATGGCAGAAATTATTGTCAAAATAATGGTGGAACTACTTTCCACCATCGCTCTCGTGACGAAGCAGGTCAAAATGAAGCGGCCATGTGAGTCTATCCTTATCTACATGTTGCGCAGCTTAACGCGGTGCAGTGAAATTGATAAAGAAGCTCCTGGGGGAGAATGACCTGGAGGCTGTGCTACAAAGGTTGGATAGATTGACGCAGGATGAAGCTCGTACGACCGCAGCGCAGACCCTCAAGATTGTGTACGGTCTTCTCCAAAATATGAGGGCAGTCATGGATGGTGAGGCGACTCCATGGTGCTTGGCACTCATTCCTTGCTGATCACCTTACCATCTAGACGGCAAAGCATCGGTAGATGGTATCCGGGATGCTCTAGGTGTGTTTTGGTTCACGACAATAATGTATCACTATGCCTCACGAGAAGATAGAAATCATGCAAGACATGGCCAGTAAGATGAACAAAGCAGAACGTGAGCTCATTCCTGTGAATACATTACTAATTCGGAACGCTGAGATTGCTCATAGGTGAGAAATTGCAGCAAGACGCTCGAAAGTGGCTTGCCCCGCCAGATCCGTGGAAAAACCACAATATCGCTCGTGATTCGCACCACAAAGGAACATCAACATGGTTCGTCGAGGGCGAAACCTTCACGAAATGGAAGTCGTCCGGACCAAATTCCCTGTTATGGGTTCATGGAAAACGTGGGTGGATCTCAAATGTTTCCATTTTCGTTATGATTAACCATTCGGCGCCACGGTTTGTAGCTGGTGCAGGAAAGAGCGTACTTTGGTATGGCGACATTTCAGCATGCCTGTTGTGATAGCTTATGGAATTGTCCAGTTCCACGATCATTGAGGACATCGGTGACCTGCACAAACGCGGACTAGCCTCGATGGCATTCTTCTACTGTGATTTTAGGGATGACGACAAGAAAGACCTCCGAGGATTGGTATCATCTCTACTGGTCCAACTTTGTTATCACTCCGACACCTACTCCACCATCCTTTCCGATCTCTATTCGGCACACAATAGTGGTTCGCGAGAACCTAGCGACGACGCACTTGTCCGATGCTTCAAGGAGATCGTCAAATGCCCGGGACAGGCACCAGTTTACGTAATTATTGATGGGTTGGACGAATGTCCGAACTCATTTGGCATCCCATCTCCGCGTGAAAAGGTCCTGACGTTCGTCGAAGAGCTCGTCGACTTACACCTCCCAAACCTGCATATTTGCATCACGAGCCGACCCGAGGCCGACATCACGAATGCGTTCGATCTATTACCTTTCGGCCGGGTTTCCTTGCACGACTCGAGCGGACAAATGCAGGACATTATTGATTATGTGAACTCTGTGGTTAATACGGATCCGAAGATGAAAAAATGGAGAGCGGTGGACAAGGAACTTGTGGTCGAAGTGCTTACGAGAAAAGCTGACGGAATGTGAGACATGAATCCCACGGTGCTAACAGCCCTCGCTCACATTTGCAATGCAGGTTCCGATGGGTTTTCTGTCAGTTCGAATTCCTCCGTGATTGCCTTCCCGCGGGTATCCGGCCTGCCTTGGAAGAATTACCAGAGAGCCTGGACCAGACGTACGAGCGCGTGTTGCATCATATCAAGAAGGCGAACTGGAAGTTCGCTCACAGACTGTTCCAATGCGTCGCAGTGGCATCCCGCCCGCTCCTTGTTGAGGAGCTTGCCGAGTTCCTTGCGTTTGATTTCGATGTGGAGCCAACTCCGAGATATCAAGAGGGTTGGCGCCCAGAAGATCCGGTGACTGCCGTGTTGTCGACATGCTCCAGCCTGCTTGCAGTTGTCGTCGATGCTCGGGGTTCCCCAATTATCCAATTCTCTCACTTTTCGGTGAAAGAATTCCTCACATCGACTCGCCTTGCCGAATCAAAAAACATTATTCTTTCCCGTTACTATGTCTTAATGACACCGGCTCATACACTCGTCGCGCAAGCCTGTTTGGGAATTCTGCTGCATCTCGATGAAACGGTCACAAGTGAAAGACTCAATAGTTTTCCTCTTGCCAACTATGCTGCCAAGCACTGGTTGGACCACGCCCGATTCGATATGGTCCTTCTAAAGGTGCAAGACAGTATAAAACGTCTCTTTGATCCGAGAACGCGACATCTTTCGATCTGGATCTGGATATATGACCCAGAGGACCCGTTACGGTACCGATCCCAGCGAACCGAAAGCCAGGCCCAGCTCAGAGCGAGCTGCCTGCATTATGCTGCTCTCTGTGGCCTACATGACTTGACGGCGTTCCTGGTGATGGAATGCTCACAGGACGTGAACGCTTCGGGATTTCTGGAAGACATGACCGCATTGCATTTGGCATCGCGAGGTGGTTATGTAGAAGTTGCTCTGGCGCTTCTCGGCCATAGCGCGGATGTGAATGCTGAAGACCAAGACAAATGGACATCGTTGCATTGCGCGTCGCAAGGAGGATACGTCGAAGTCGCTAGGGCGCTCCTCAAGTACGGCGCGAATGCGAGCGCCCCGGACAATTTCCAGTCAACGCCGTTACATCTGGCATTGGAAGGTGGATATGTCGATGTCGTTCGGGTGCTCCTCGAGCACGGAGCGGATGCAACTGCCCAGGACTTGGACAACACGACACCGTGGGATTTGGTGTTGAAGGGCGGAGACGTTGAAGTTGTTCGGGTACTCCTTGAATGTGGCGCCGATGCGAATATCCCGGATGATTCGAAGTCGACTCCATTACATTGGGCGTCGCAAGTTGGACATTTTGAGATGGCTCGTATTCTCCTAGAACACCATGCAGATGCGAATTCCCAGAACAATCGCAAGTTTACTCCATTACACCTAGCATCGGAGGGCGGGCATGTGGACGTCGCTCGGGTACTTCTCGAGCACGGAGCGGATACAAGTATTCGGGATGATTCGGAGTTTACACCGTTGCAGTGTGCCTCGCGAGGCGGACATGTGGAAGTCGCTCGGGTACTCCTCAAGCATGGCGCGGATCCCAACCCCCAGATGTTCGAGCCAAGTCCGTTGCATCTGGCATCGCGTGGCGGATATGCGGATGTCGTTCGGGTGTTTCTCGAGCACGGAGCAGATGCAGGTGTCACCCATCTTCAGGTCACTCCGTTGCAGCAGGCGTTGCAACATGGACATGTGGACGTCGCTCGGGTGCTCCTTGAGCACGGAGCGAATCCAAACCCTCCGAGCCACTTCTATTTTAGTCCATTGCAGCTGGCGTTGGAGGGTGGCCATGTGGATATCGTTAGGACGCTCCTCGAGCATGGAGCAAATCCAACTCTCCAGGACAGATGGAAATGGACTCCCTTGCACCGAGCTTCTGAAGGTGGACATGTGGAAATCGCTCAGTTGCTCCTCGAGCATGGAGCGGATACAAGTGTACAGGACCACTGGGGATATACTGCCTTACATCGGGCTTCTGAAAATGGATATGCGCAAATCGCTCGGTTGCTCCTCGAGCATGGAGCGGAGACAAATGCCTGGGACGCGTGGGAACGTACTCCCTTGCATCGGGCTTCTGAAAATGGACACGCGGAAATCGCTCGGTTGCTCCTCGAGCGTGGAGTGGATACAAATGTCCGGGATCATCAGAAATGTACTCCCTTGCATCGGGCTTCTGAAAATGGACACTCGGAAATCGCTCGGTTGCTCCTCGAGCACGGAGCGGAGACAAATGCCTGGGACGCGTGTGAACGTACTCCCTTGCATCGGGCTTCTGAAAACGGACACGCGGAAATCGCTCGGTTGCTCCTCGAGCATGGAGCGGAGACAAATGCCTGGGACGCGTGGGAACGTACTCCCTTGCATCGGGCTTCTGAAAATGGACACGCGCAAATCGCTCGGTTGCTCCTCGAGCGTGGAGTGGATACAAATGTCAGGGACCATCAGAAATTTACTCCCTTGCATCGGGCTTCTGACTTCTTCTCTTCGTACAATCTCGTCTTCGCAACCATTCCGTCTTTACGTCCTGCTCAGTTCGACCAGCCCATAGCCGACCTTTATCCTAATCAGTCTCCAACTAATTCATATCAACCTCAGTCTTCCTATCATCACCGCCCTCAAGACTCCCAAGAACAACTTCAGCAGCCGTACCACCATCTCTCCTCCCCCGCCGTCGTATACCCCCCTCGCCTCCTCGCCTCCTCACACTCGTCCCCGGATGATACCGCGAATCACAATTCGCCACCAAAAACAGATTCCGCTGCTCACTCGCCACAGCTCCAGCAACAGCATCACAGCCAACACCAGCAGGGGCAACAGCAGCAACAGCAAAATAACATGACCAAAACGGATACCAAGCCCCAAACCACCTTCCTCACAAAACTGTATGCGTGAGTACCCCTTAGTCATTTTTTGCCCACCCCGGGTTCGCGCTCAACTCGCTGCCCCCTCTATCCAAAGTCTCCTCGAGCGCCCCGAAAACCACCACATGATTCGCTGGGACCCAGCAGGCGAGCACATCATCGTTGAGCGACCAGAACAACTGGCACTTCACGTCCTCCCCAGCATCTATCGTCAGTCGAGATTCGCGAGCTTCTCCCGGCAACTAAACGTCAGCGGATTCTTATCTTCGCAAGTCTTTTGCTCTTCGTACTCATTTCCTGACTTGTTTAGATTTACGGTTTCATGCGCAAAGTCAATCTTCGCAACGTCGACCCCGCCATAGATGACCCCGACGCGTCCACATGGTGTAAGTCGCCTTTTCACGTCAGGCGCCGTCCGTTGCTCACCAGGGAAATGGCATCCGCAATCTTTAGTTCATCCAACACTCAATCGCCACTCTCCACCCGAGGTGGTCGCTAATTTCAAGCGCCGAGTCCCGCCGCGCCTTCCTAAGCCAAGGAAGCGCCCAGATGCGGAGCAAAACCCCGCTATCCCCCCTCCACGCTCTGCATCTGGTCTTGGTACTGTCCCCTTACGATACCCTCCTCTCTCGGCTTGACATCCTTGCCAAAAGGCGGACGCGCTCGCGGCTTCTCAGCTCCTGGTTCGTATCAGCCCTTACCACAAGCAGGCCCTACCAGCCAATGGGGTAATACCTACAATCGTGCTCTCCCGCCTCTCACTGTCCCGTCCGATCCCCCTTTGTCGCATGGTGGCATGTACCCCTCGTCTCACGCGTTGCATCCCGTCTCTCCTGCAGATGATCACGGTAGTTTCAATTCGCTCCACTATCCGTCCAACCGCGAGGCAATGGTCCCGTCTTCGGCTTACCCTTATCCAGAGCAAAACAACTGGTCTTTCTCTCCTACCATCAGTGGCAGCAGTTCAAGCCACTCTGGCAGCTTGACCGAACCCTCCTTCTAATGGCTCGGGTTACCCTCCCACCCCACGATCATTACCTCTTACCCATCGTCGCTCTCTTCCGTGTCAATGCAGCACAGGCATCCTCACTCTTTCCCGACAGTCGACCAGCTACGTGTTACTCTGTTTCGTCGATGTCTTCCCTTCCTTACGATGAGAACCACCATTATCCTTGTGTCTCGCTTCCGCGGACCTGGGTGAGCGGGTTTCATGGTTATTAGGCATTGTCGAGCGGACATGTTGAAGTAGCCCATATGTTTCTTGACCTCGGTTTGGGTGCGAGTGCCCGGACATTTTGGTGTCGACGTTTATGATAAGCACTAATAGAAAAACATTACAGATACTGTCAGAGCATGGAACTGTGGACAATGGCTCCTCGTAATTATGAAGCCAGCCAACCAGAAATGACGCTGGTCTCTTGCGGATGCACGTAAGCTGCAGTAGATATTTTATCTTCCTTTATGTTAATAACCACGAATTTGAGCTACGTCATACGCCCTGGTACATTCTGTGTTACTGAATAGCGAGCACCTCGGTAGCATTGAAGGAGTACCCCCGGGCCCCTGCGGTGGCCGGAGTGATATTCGTGAATAGAAAATCATGAGTTTGACGTTCCAGAACTTTCAACTTGGATAGACAAGCCATCAGGTACTCTGTTGTCGTATTCCCGCCTCCAATGAGTACTTTCGTCGGGGTGCAGCGTGCTGAGTGTAGCTCGACTGCAACAGATCATTTTGAGCAAAGTAACTTGTACCAATCCACGCTCATGCTGTCGTACGCACGGCCTTGCGACTCGAGAACGGAGCTTGTTCGGGTCGTGATATCCATGGTCGATGATCGATGATCCCTAAAGCTCAAGCTGATGCATGACCGAGCAGGGAAGGAGGTGAGGTACGGTCTAGCTTGGACTACAGTAGACATTCCTCGTTGAAGATTGATGCGCCTGATCAGTGGCACGGCATTCAAATGCTTCCTTGGCATCATTTATGGCCAAAGTAGATGCTGTACTGTATTTGTTTGTAGATACTGTAGTGCGCTGCGGAACAAGGGAAAACCCCAGATGCTCAGAATGGTAAGGTTTGTAATGAACACCTTCGGAGGATTTCCGTCATATTTCCGACCATGGACAACATGTCATTATTGACAACAGACCTGGTGCCAAGCAGGGTACTCAATATAAATGGATATACGAACCTGATAGTAATCCGTTAGAGCCAAACTCATAACCCTGCGCCGACCCGAATAAAGGGAACCCTCAAACGTTTTCTCGTATGAACACCAAAGGATATTAATGCACCCATGCACCCCTCCACTGCCTGCAAGGCACACGCGGCCTGGTAGTCGTCAGCGTCGAGCACACCAGGCCTAATGTTGCGCGACCGATCGTCGGCTTGCCGACGAGCTCGCAACACGAAGCGTCACTGGCCACGAATGTGAGAGACCGTGCGCAAGCTGGCGCTGGTCCAACTAGCGGAGCAGACACGAACAAACGTGTCCTGTTCTCTCCTCATACAACGTGGATGTACATCCCAGGAGGCGCGGAAAAAACGGAAAATAGGGTTACACATACGAGGGTGTTCATATATTGCGGTATCTCAAAAGGCGCGTGCCGAGCTGGGGAACGCGCTCACTCGACGCAACGATGAGAATTCGTTGGGCGGGGGCACGGCCGTCGGGCGTCCGGGTCCGCGCGAGTGACCTCGAGTCGTGCGCGCAGCGCGCTTCAACCCATTCTCCGAGAACAAGGGGGGAGAGAGACATGACTTGCATGGAGGCGCGCTGCAATCACATGAACCGCCTTATCGCCCTGCCGATCTGACAGATATAGCGGGGCGCTCGGGCGGACGAGCGCTTAAATTGCCAAGCGATTTCCGGGTGACACGTGTCAAGTGGGGACTCGCGGGCGCAATGGGGGCGTGCGAATTGGGGGAACGAAGAAGGGGTCCAAAGGCGTGCGGTAACGCACGTTATATACTGCGCAACGAGAGGGCGTGGAGCTCCGGCCACGACTCTTGAAAACGAAAAGAACGGCCAATGACCAAGCCTGGCAAGTGCATCTGGCGTCTACATGCTAAAAAAAGAAACGTGGGGCGTTGTCTGTTTTCGGAGGGTGGATATCACCATGTTGAGAGCGCGCAGACGCGGCAGTACTGTAGTCTGGGGAGCTCGGCACCAAGCAGATCGAATGGGGACAGAACTGTATTGTACGGCGCGAGGGTTCTGTTACGTCCACAGGGGGATAGTGTCAACTACCCGGAAAATATAAATGTTGTAGGGTTATTATTTGGGGTTGAAGAGTTGATTGAATAGAGAGAGTTTGACTGCGCGTTCGAAAAAATGGAGGAGTAAGGAGGGGTTT
Source organism: Russula brevipes (assembly GCA_022496215.1). Lineage (NCBI taxonomy): Eukaryota > Fungi > Basidiomycota > Agaricomycetes > Russulales > Russulaceae > Russula > Russula brevipes. The sequence continues at coordinate 78,642 of WTXF01000059.1, read as the reverse complement.
TCCCTCGTCTGAATTGATACATCAACCGCTTGGGCACATCGCCCTTTTATACATGTACTCTAGTCAATTAATCTACTGAGCCCGGATCGTGGTGGGGCTTTGGGGGCATTTATCGAACCCCTCAACCATGTGCAACAAATTATGGAAAGTATGGCTGATCAAGAATGAGGCCCTTAAGGGACCGGCATAAGTAGCTACACCCCTCTCCCGCGTCGTACCCGGACGCGGCAACGGTCATCGAAGATGGTTTGTGACCAAACGTCTTGAGGATCGTCTTGAGTCTTGTCTTCTACTTGCTGGGAGTTGGACAGGGGTGGAGGAGGGAAGAAGGGAAGTCGAAGAGAGGAATGAAGATCAAGAAGGTGGGAGAATCGAGGAGGGAATCGAATGGAGGGAGAAGGACTGAGAAGTGAACAAGAAAGGGGAAGGATGGGGACGCGCGGGGTAAACCTTGAAGGCCGGACCGGGTGTTGCTTGTGGGTTCGGAGGCCAGCATGGAATGCTGCCTTACATCCGCCGGGGGGTTTGAAAATCTTGGCCTCCTGGTCAAGCGCGAGCCGACGTTTGCGTTTGTGTTTACCGAGGTGGGTCTTCGCCGTCTTGGTCGTCGTCAAGATGCAGGCGTATGAGGTCCTCGCGCTCGATGAGGCGCGTGACCGGAATTGATGAGCGTGAACGCGTGTAGTAAGGCACGATTCGGAAAGCAGCAAAGCGTAGTTTGGAGATCGTACCGTCCAGCTCGGCAAGTCGGTACGACCCACCGAGCACTCTGCGCGCAACCACCATGGGTCCGAAATACCTCAGCTTATTCTTTTTCCCTAGATCCATCTCGAGAGCGCTGTTTCGCACCAGAACAAGCGCTCCCGGCTTGAAATCGTAGTCTCGGATGACATTCTCGTAGAAGCGCTCGAACTGCTGAGCAGATTCGAAGCGGCTGCGCAGGATATTCCCGTGAATGGTGGCGAGGTCCGCCTCACGCGCCTCGAGCTGGCGAATCCTGATCGAAAGGAGCGTCGACGTCGGGAGTGGGCGAGAGAGGTCGGGGACGAGGAAGGTGGCGTGTGTGATGTCGAATGGGAGGAGAGGCTCGACTCCGTGCACCATGAAGAATGGCGTGTGACCGGTGGACTTCCGCGTGGTAGCGCGGTCGGCCCAGAAGGCGTGCGGTGCCAAGTCAGGCCACCTGCCGATACGTCCTTCGCATGCCTTCACTAGAGACTCGCGTATGGTGCGATGTTGGCGCTCGACAATGGCGTTCGCACGAGAGTTGTAAGCGGATATACGGATGTGTCGGATGCCATACCGGGTCGCCAAATAATCTAACGCAGCCACGAAAGCCGTCCCATTATCCGTCACGATTTCCTCCACCGCTCCCCACCGGCACAAGATATCTTCGAAGATGAATGCAGCCAACGTGCGCCCGGTTTCGGAGCGCAGGGCACGCCATTCCGGCCACGCGGTGAGTGAACACCGGGCTTGGACTATGTAGCGAAACCCGTTTGCTGGGGGCATGAGCATAGTGTCGATGTACGCTTTCCGAAAAGAGATGCTGGCAGGGCTACAGTGGGAGGGAGAAGAACGCGGGTCGTCTGGTGGATCTGGCACTCATGGCATGTCTTCAGATACTGTTTTAAATCGGCTGTGAGTGAGGGCCACCAGAAACGATCCAATAAGGTGCGTAGCGTAGAGTAATATCCCTTGTGTCCGAGCTCGTCGTGTGCTTCCCGAAGCACGCCCTCGCGTTGCCCCGGCGTCAGGACCAGCTGGTGCCGACCCTGAGCCTGGCGACGCCAAAGTCGCCCGTCCCGTGCAAAGTAAGGCCTTGACCGCTTGACGAGTTCTTCGCGTTGTTCTTGTGGAATGTCTTGAAGGTTTGAGGCCAGGAGGAACTTGCGTATCTTGAGGATGTTTTGTTCGCGTTCGGAGTTGTCGGTGACGGTATTATTTTCGGGGGGGATAGGTGAGGAAGAAGTAAACGAAGAAGGAAGGGTATTCGAAGAAGTAGAGGCAGGGGGCGGCGTAAGAATGGTATCAGTAAGTGGTAGCGAGGCGGGTTCGTGAGATAGAGTGGGTTCGAAAGGGGGCGATGCAGGAGGGATGAGGGAAGCGAGACGCGCTTGGCTACGGGTGACAACGGGAAAGGACGAGACGGAAGTAAGAGACGCAGCGGGGGTAGTATCGGTAGGCGGGGGACGAGTCTGTAAGGTACTGGAGGCCCAAACTCCGAGCGAGAGGACTTCGTCGATCCACGCCTCCGGATCTCCGTCCTCCGCGTCCTCTCCTGGGACGGGCTCGCGTCGCGACAGGCCGTCAGGCCCGCGATGCTTAACTGCTGGGATGTGAACGAGTGAGAAGTCAAAGAGGCGGATGGCGGCGATCCACCGGTTTATCGCAGCGTTCGGCTGCATATCGGGATGCTCCAACATACCGCGGACGTACAAGGCGTCCATCTCCACCACTAGGTTAGTTACACCAACGATATGAACTCGTAACGCGCGAAGAGCACGGAAGAGCCCGTAGAGCTCGACTTTCGCCTGTGAATATCGCGACTCCCGCTCGTTCCAAGAAAGGGAACCGAAACGGGATGGCCGGCGTGCGCCGTCCTCGCAAAGCTGAGACAAGATCCAACCGACACCACGCTGGGACGAGTCCACCGCGAGAAACACGGGGCGCCCAGAGGCATAGTCGATGGGGATCAAAGCCGGAGAAGAAAGAATCGCGTCCTTCAGACGCTGCATCGCGGACTCGTGGCACTCTTCCCAAACAAAACAACATCCTTACGTGTGAGCTCGACGAGTGGGCGAGCGATGGTTGAATAATCTTTGATCCAGACCCTCATGAAGCCGGTTAGGCCCAGAAAGGAACGGACGTCGGTCGTGGATTTGCACGAAGGCCAGTCCCGAACTTTGGCTGCTTTGGAATCTTCAGGGACGCGGCCTTCGTAGTTGCACTTGTGGCCCAAGATCGCGACTTCTGGCACGGCGATTGAGATTTTCGGGGCCGAAACCGTCGCGCCTGCGTGACCGAGCCTGTGGAGGACCCGATGCACGTCGCTCAAATGCTCCCAGATAAACCGACGGATGCCAGTATTACCCGGGACGGTCTCGTAGCCACCGTCTGCCGTCTCGTACCGAGAAGCGGGACCTTTGACGCCTGTGTCATCTACAAAAACTTTCGCAACGTGAGGAGTCTCGGGTTCAAGAATAAAAGTCACGTCGCCATGGAAGATGGCGACGGCGTTCGTGGCGCCTTGGGGTAGCACTGTACAGCGATACGCACCGAGGGGTGTTTGGAAGGTAGTCAGGTCGCGCGACGAGACATCCAGTGCGCGGTGGTCGTAACCAACGAACAGGTCGAGGAGCGAATAACATGCTCTCCCCGCCATGTCCTCCACGAACTGATCTAGAAAGGGTGGCACTGCCGCGTTACGTATTGTTACCCTGTTAACGGCTGAAGGTCGTGGACCAGGCGTAGGGAGCCGTTCTTTTTCTTGACGCAGAAGAAGCCAGACCGGTACGAAGCGTCGGAAGGCTCGTAAACACCGGCGGCGATCTTCCTCTTGAGTACCTCTATGACCTCGTCGACAATGCCGCGCGGGATGGGGAAGTTCCTCACAGCCCACGGGATGTGCGCGATCGTAGGGATCTTGACGGGATTAAAGTACTCGTCGCGGAAACGTCCGCGCTCGTCGTCGGTCCACGCTAACGCGTGTTCGTTGGTCTTCAGGACGAAGGAGGCGAGCTTGACCTCCTCCGGCCACAGAAAGTCGAATTTGTTGAGCTTGAGGTCGTCGAGTCGTTCTTGGGTTAGGCGGGTGCCGGGGAAGAACTGCGGAGGGTGAGAGGGTAAAGAGGGGAGGGTTAAGAGAGGGTCTCCTGGGCGCCGCCGGACTATACGGAAGTCTTCTGGCAATGAAGCCGGAACCGGCCGAACTTTCTGCGCCACCTTCTTATATACGAAGACGGTCGCTGGCTGATCTTCGAAGTCTATTTGCTCGTCTTGATCGTCGGGGTCGGTTAACTCGAGTTGGTCTTGAAAGCCCATGTGTAGTACACGGCGCTCTAACTTCTCCATACGCGATGGCGCGTGTTGTAAGGTGAGGGCGCGAAGGCGCCCCGCTTCCCTTACCCGGTCCCGAGTAGGAACAGTGATGGAGCGCGAGCGGTCGTTCGGATCGCGAATACTTACCACGACGCGGCCATCAGGCTTCTCCTCGAGGCTGCTCAGTAATAGACTTTGACATGGTCTCCCCAAAAGGAGACGAAAGGGTGCCTCGTGGACGACGTGAGCGTGAATTCGGAAAGAGACGTTACCGATTCGCATGAGCAGGTTCTCTGCGCAACCTAGCGTCCAACTGGTGACGCCGTTGGCTCCTTCCATCTCTATCTTGACGTGTTCATTGATCTTCGCTCCAACTTCCTTGGCCAGGTCCTGGCGGATAGCCACGATCTGAGAGCCTGGGTCGAGGACTCCGGCTTCGATGCGCGATCCGCCCACCTCCACGTCCACCTCCTGTAAGGGAAGGGAGTAGGCTGGCTCGTACGCGTGGCCACCGCTCACGAAAGCGGCCGACTCAACACGACGCGTGCGGATGCGTTCGAATAGCCATTTACGTATTGGGGGGCTAGCTGCGAGGATATGAGCAGGGGTGGCTTGGGTAAGGGTACCTTCCATTAGCATGGACGACAGTTCTTCGACGAGTTTGTCGCTTTCGACTTCGCTTTGATAACGGTGCTGGGGTTGTCGAAGTGGGACCGCGGGCGGAGGTGATGCGAGATCAGCGACAGGCGCGTTGGCGTCGTCTTCGCGCTCGTCATCAGCCTCGCGCCGGCGTAATTCTGCAGTCAGTACTTCCCCAAGGTCATATAACTCCTCGTCTGAGTCAGAAGCGTCTGCAATCTCGGCCATGTGACATTCTCCCCGCACCACTTCGAAACTGAGCGAGCGATGGGGCGGGGAGTCGCGAGTAGTAGCCGTGGCTACGGTTGCGGCCGCGCTGTCGTTGGCGCCCGGTGGCTGCCCGTGATTGGCAATCCACTCGTCGATTGCGTGCTTCAATCCGCGGCCGCTGCCACCGTTCAGGATAGGGTCGCCCGTGGGTAGGCAGATCCTCCCGTTCCGAAGAGTAGCGCGTCCGCTGTTGACGTAATCACTTGCTGTGTGGCAGGTGCGGATAACATGGCCGGGTCGCGTGCAAAACGCGCACCCCTCTTGGCGCGGCGCGAACCTAAAATAATCGCTAGCTGGGGTGTCAGTCGAGGTGTCTCTCTGAGACCAAGGAGCGCGAGGAGGTCGAGCAGGAGGTGGAGGAGCGACGGTAGGCGGAGGGACTACAGGAGGCGGGGCCACCCAGGGCTGAGCCGAGGTAGTCTGCACGCTGTAAACGGGTGTCGAGGACTTTACCGGCCGAGGGTACTCTTTAGCGATATTGGGGAAGTGCTCGAGGCAGTGCATGTAGTGCACCGCGTACTCAGGATCGTCGACAGGGAGAACATGTAGTTTCCGAACCAAGGCGTCCAGAGTGGTCTTGCGAGCCGAACTAGACTCCGGGGGCGGATACTGTACCGTCTGGGTGATGTAGTCCCGCTGCCTACCGGGCCAAGCGTCTTCTCCCTCGGAACGCGAGCCGCGAGTTGGCGAGGGCCGCGCGTCCCGAGGGTCTTCGTCTTGTCCTGTCCTTGCTCCGTCCCTGAGGAAAGTGGGGAGCCCGTCGTCGACTACAGAATAACGCTGCCTGTCCAGTTTATAGTGCTGGTGGTTGGCGAAATAGTCTTTTGCCGCCGCAGCCAAGTCGTCAAAGTCAAAGGGAGCCGAGTTAGGAACGCTGGGGCGCTGAGACCGAAGTCGCATCAGGATATTGTCCCGATCGGTGGGGTGGAAACCAAAGAAAAATTCGTTGCTTTTCTCCTTGTCAGTCAAGCGAAGAGGGGCCGGTAAAGTGTCACTGAGGTGCAGGAACCCTCGATAATAGTCCCGATACTCCCGTCCGCTAGTGAGCCGGGTTCTTGACGACGCGTCGACAAATTTGTGGAGATCGGGCCTGGTGGGTTGGTTTTCTTCTCCCTCGTTAGCGTACATATCCAGCAAGGCTCGCCGAAAGACACCCCAGTCCCTGTTTCGGTAGCCGCGAAACGTCTCCCAGAAGGAACGCAGGTTCGGAGCGATATACCTCAAGACACATTCGAATTTCTCGTCTTCAGAGAGGCCGCTACTAGCCGCAGCGCTTTCGAATTCGTACAAGAAGTCGTCCATCGTTATGTCGCGTTTTTCCGAGAAGTATGGTGCCTTAGAGTCCCGAGGGTGAGGCATCCCCGGAATGGTCCTAGTGACGGCGACCGCAGGACTACTATAGTGAGCCATGTGAGTCGGGATAGAAGGTACGTGCGGAGTGGCAAATGGTCCCGAAGGATACGACAAGCCAGGCGGAGCGGTTGAAGACAGCGAGGGTGGTACGCGAGAAGCGATTGCTGCGAGCGGGGGAATCTTCGAGACGACGTAAACGGAGTGACAGGCGAGTCAAGCTCAGCGAGAGGCTCTGCAGGCGAGTCAGGCGGCAAGCTCAGTGCGGTCAGCGGTGAAGCGGGGCGACTAATCGGCGAAACGGGACGACTACGGAGATCGAGGAGATGCGCGGTGGACGAACTTCGGGGGTCGGAAAACTGTACTGCTGTCGTATCGGCGGGCGTGTCTGCTGGTAATCTTAAGGCTGGTACGGTGGCGAAGTAGGTCTTAATCGGGCTTCTTCTTGGTCCGGTAATTCTGGAGTTTCGACGATGGTGGCTGCTGCGGGAGGCTTGGACGACTGTGCGGCCGCTGTAAACTTCCCTGCTTGGTCTCTGGGTGGGTTCTTCTTCGACTTGCTCGCGGGCATGCGGGTGATCAATGAGTGTGATCCGGGGCGTTTTTCGATCAGTCAAGCTCCCTTGGGTTATGAATAAACGGGCGTCGACTTAACTTCCCCCTCGCGGTGGGCTCCAGTTGTGGCGCGAGGGTTTTGTTACGTCCACAGAGGGAATGTGCCGACTACCCGGTAAATATAAATGTTGTAGGGTTATATTTTGAGGTTAAAGAGTTGATTAAATAGAGGAGCTTTGACCGCGCGTTCGAAGATAAAAGGAGTAAAGAGGGGCTTCCCTCGTCTCAATTGATACATCAACCGCTTGGGCACATCGCCCTTTTATACATGTACTCTAGTCAATTAATCTACTGAGCCCGGATCGTGGTGGGGCTTTGGGGGCATTTATCGAACCCCTCAACCATGTGCAACGAATTATGGAAAGTATGGCTGATCAAGAATGAGGCCCTTAAGGGACCGGCATAAGTAGCTACACCCCTCTCCCGCGTCGTACCCGGACGCGGCAACGGTCATCGAAGATGGTTTGTGACCAAACGTCTTGAGGATCGTCTTGAGTCTTGTCTTCTACTTGCTGGGAGTTGGACAGGGGTGGAGGAGGGAAGAAGGGAAGTCGAAGAGAGGAATGAAGATCAAGAAGGTGGGAGAATCGAGGAGGGAATCGAATGGAGGGAGAAGGACTGAGAAGTGAACAAGAAAGGGGAAGGATGGGGACGCGCGGGGTAAACCTTGAAGGCCGGACCGGGTGTTGCTTGTGGGTTCGGAGGCCAGCATGGAATGCTGCCTTACAGTATTGTTGCTCGAGTCGATTGGGAGGTCCGCAGCGCCACAGAGGCGCTGGAATTGATTGCCAGTGAAATTGGACGCTGCAGTGCACACATGTGGGGCGGGGAGATTGCCAACGTGTGGTCACGACATCTATCGGTTGATTTGGGGGAAGCGTCGACGAAAGATAAATTTGAGGAATGTATGTGATCAATGTGCTGCAAAAGAAGGCAGACAGTGTGGTGCTGCTGCATGTTTGATCGGGCAATAACGATGGTCCCCATTCACCGCGTGGTTGGCCCTACACGTGGCTCTGCTTTCGACGAGGAACGGACGCTGCAAGATGGGGCATGATATGAACCATCGAGTCGAGGCTGGGATACGCTCAACCATCAGTTGGCGCCCTTAACAACCGAGCATAGGCATTCGTCGTCGCTGATGAGCATCGCTTCCGCAGGGACGAACACACGGAAAAAGGTCTAGATCCGCTTACGTCATGTGCCAGGAACGGTCCCCTTCACTTCGGGAACTGTGCGCTGCAAAGGCCGGGTGCACTCAATCATGCCTGTCATAAAACCCGGCTTGGCAATGAAAATGCCGTCTGTCGCATTTCTCGCCTTGGCGCTCCAGCGGGCCTGCCATCCAACGCCAGGCTCTGCGTAAATAAACCCTTTCCCGACTCCCTTCCGCTTTGTCTCTCCCCACCTCTGTTGAGATCTTGGCGCCTCCCGTCCCACCTCATGACACCCGACGATCAAGTTGCGCTGGACAAGGAGGCCCTACCGCCTCCTCAGTCTCAGTCTAATGTAACCCGTCGCTTCCGCCAACGTATATGGCATCGAATCTTAGGGAGGAACAGGCGGAGGGTCGGCTGGAAGCAGAGCATGTGTGCCATCGCTTTCTCTTCTTGTTGGTTTCTTTTTTCGCTGCCATTCATAGTTCTGCATTCTCCTTCCGAGTCGCAGGACAATCGCACACCCGGATACTTACTCGTTTCTCACAACCTAGGGCTCAATGCATTCCTCGTCTTCATACCCCTTGCCTGGGCGGCCCACTTCAAAGACTGGGCGCCTGGCCTCACCTTTGCCTGTATGTCATGACCATGTCTTCCTTCCCCGGCCTCACGAACCGTGCCTCCAGTATGTTTCCTGGCCATTGTGCCTCTCGAAAAGCTCTTCGACTGGGGCGGAGAGCAGCTTGCGATGTATTGTGGTCCGGACCTTGGAGATTTAATTATCATCACGTTGAACAAGTATGTGCGCCTCTGTGCCACCCCCGAGTCAGCTGACCTTGCTGATCCCTCATCAGTGCTGTCGAAGCTACCCTCGCAATCATTCTTCTCGTTCGATGCGAGTATGTGTTCATAGACGTATTCGCACGCGGAACAACTGGGCTAACTCACCTAGGCTCAAGCTTCTCCAGTCCACCATCACGGGTGAGTGCCCCCATGTTGTTGCTCTATGCCTGAGTTCTTACAAAATGCTCAATTTTAGGCGTCGTTCTGCTGCACCTACTATTCATTCCGGGAACTGCCTTCCTTACCGGTGGCTTTAGAATATGGGAACAACAACTACACCCTCACCGCTCGCAATTGAATCTCACCCTCCTCACAGTCGGGTCCGTGTCACTCTTCTAGTTTATTGTGCGGCGCAGTGTTGACATCCAAGCAGTGTCCTTGCCTTGACCGTCCCCGCAGCCTTTTTCGCTTCAATCGATACTGGTAGTACTAGCACTGAGGGTCCATCGGACGATCTCCGGCGCAGCTTGCTCCGCATGAGTCGTGGTTTCGCTGTCATCCTGCTCGTCATGTGCGCCTCTCTCAGCTTGTGTGCTATGTGATAGCACACCTCGTGTCGATCACAGCTGACAACGTAACCCGCAGTTATGTCTGTTCACGTTTCTACCTGCACAATCCCCCGGGCGACGAGGACGACGCTCTCATGCCACATCCCGAAATTCCTGCTGAAGCACTCCGCAAGGAACGCGAGCTCGCTGAGGCAGAGCCCGATGTCAACCCCTTGGCGTGTGTCATCCTCCTAATTGTTACCGTTGGGCTCATGGGCGTGACTGCCGAATTTGTGTGTACCTGTCCACCTTTCGCATCCCGTGTTCCGATGCCAATCGATGGATTTTCACCCCGTAGCTTGTGGACAGCATACAATTCGTACTCGGCAGTGGCAATATAGAAGAAGAGTGCGTTCTTGCCGTCTTTTTTCCCATTCTCATATATTGCATGCTCAATCTTCCCTCTAGGTGGTTCGGCATCGTCCTTCTTCCCTTCGTCTCATTCTCTGCGGATGGCGCCGTCGCCGTCGTATTCTTCGTCCGTTCTGCCCTGCAGCGCTACCTTAAACCGCCCGAGTCGCCGAACCTCCTCGCTGAGGCGCGAGCAATCGACTTGAGCATCCAGTTCCTGCTGTTCTGGATGCCGGTCGTCACCCTACTGGGCTGGTGGATGGACAAGCCTATGACTATGCTCTTCGGTAGAGGCCCTCCTCACCTAGTTGCTGATTTAGGCCACTGACAAAAACCGGGCAGATCTATTCGAAGTCATCCTGCTCGTCGGGGCGACCTTCCTCGTCAACTACGTCACGGCCGACGCCAAGACAAATTGGGCCGAGGGCGTTGTCCTGGTCTCGTTCTATGTTATGATCGTGAGTTCACTCGGATGTGTCATCATCGACTTGGTTGATCGAGACAAAATTGCGATGTGTAGGCACTCTCAGCGTGGTATTATACCGGACAAAACGATGTGCGGATAATGAACGCATGCGAGAGCATCGTGGTGGCGCTCGCGACTGACGTGAACCCGGAAGAATGAGGAGGCCACTCGTTCGCTTTGCCGCGCTCTCTTCTCCCGCATCTTAGCTCGCTTTGCACCCGAGCATTGTTCATCATAATGCTGTACCATCAATTGGGACATGTCTCATGCTCACGTTTTTGCACGATTCCCGTAACGCTTTCCTCGTCCAGTTATCCCGCACACGCACGCACGAATGGCTTTTACTATATTTATGACTTTACCCGCCACGTGCGTACTATGCACGTGACCTGCAGCAAATTCCAATTCCAATTCCAATCCAATTCGTATGCACGCTTGCGGTGCGTGTGATACAGCTCGATACAGTACTGTCAGGGGCCTCTAGGTCTGAGAAGTTAGGACCCCAGAACAGTACATTTAACCCTTTTCTCTTAGCGCTTTAGCATGCTGCCGCGTGCCGCGTGTGCATCACAAAGCATGGGCCCAGGTCCTTGCCCAGGTCCGTGCGCACGAAAAGACACCTTATCTTTCTACCACCATGTCTACCTATCCGTGTGTCATTTCCTCACACCACACAGATCCATCTACTGCCCACGTATCCTTGACTCGTGATACGAGTGACCTTGCTAGCTCTAGGCTTAGGTTTCAGTTGCTCTTCGATGATGCCTTGCAAGACTATGAAAAACAAACGGGGATGAAGTTAATTGAACACCCCCTCGCTAGGTCACTTGAAAATTGTGGAGACGTCGACGATATTACCGCGCTTCTTCAAGAGCAGGCAGGAGCCTTCAAGGAATTTCGAAAACACGACGACAAATTGATGAAGTCGCTGAAGTCGGCCGTCTGTGTCTTGCATGCATTTTCCACCAATGAAACTCTTAAGAAACATATCGTTTCGGTGCATCGACTTATGCTATTAAGTATTCCTGGTGCTGACTCGGCTCCATAGTCATTTCCCCCCGCCAATGCCATATTCGCGGGCCTTGCTATCCTGCTCGCAGTAAGTCTTTCCAAGATCTTATTATCGTATATACCTGACATCTAAGGGTATCAGGCGTTCAAGGACGTCAGTGCGAGCTATGATGCGCTCCTCGATTTGCTCGAGTCTATCGAAAACTTCTTAAGCCGGCTCAGCATATATGCTGGTTTCTCCTTCACGATGGCCACGGCGGAAATCATCGTCCAGATTATGGTGGAATTGCTTTCTACCATCGCTCTCGTAACTAAGGAGATCAAACTGAGACCACCTTGTGAGTGCGTCCTTGCCGATAGGTGGCTTGACTGAGCGCCGCGCAGTGAAATTCGTAAAGAAACTTTTGGGAGAGAACGAAATCGAGGCGGCGCTGCGGAGGCTGGAGAGACTGACAGAGAAGGAGTCTCAAATGACCGCAGCGCAGACTCTCAAAGCTGTCTGCAGTATCGTCCAGAATATGCGGGTTGTTATGAGCGGTGAGACAACTATTCCCGGCTTGATATGCGTTCGCCGTTGAATATCTTTCCCTCTAGATGGTAAGGCTTCGACAGATGGTATCATGGATGCTCTAAGTACGTATTTGGGAGGCAAGAAAAAGGAGTGAGCGTGCCTGACTGTATAATAGGAATCATGCAAGGCATTGTGGACAAAGTGAACGAATCAGAACGTGAGTTATTTTCTATCACACCACGTCACTGACTGGGATCACTGAGGCTGGCTCGTAGGTCGGAAGTTGGAGCAAAATGCCCAAAAGTGGCTTTGTCCACCGGACCCCTGGAAAAATCATAATACTGCCCACGAGTCACATCACCCAGGAACGTTAACATGGTTCTTCCAACACCAAACTTTCACGGAATGGAAATGGTCAAGTCCAAATTCACTTTTGTGGATCCAGGGAAAACGTGAGTGTCTGTATTTTATGTACTCCCCCTTTACCTAGAATAACGATCCCACGTTCGCAGCTGGAGCAGGGAAGAGCGTACTTTGGTACGTAAACTTTTCAGCATTTATATTGTGAGAAACTCACACTATTGGTCAGTTCTGCAATCATTGAGGATATCATAGACATGCGCGACCACGGATTGGCCCTGTTGGCGTGTTTCTACTGCGATTTCAGGGACGACGGCAAGAAGACCCTTCGTGGTTTGGTGTCCTCCCTGCTGGTTCAACTTTGTCTTCAGTCTAATACATTCTTCACCGATCTACGCGACCTGTATTCGAAATACGATGGTGGTTCGCGACGCCCTACTGATGATGCACTCATCCAATGCCTAAAGGACATGCTCAAACACCCGGGACTAGCGCCAGTCTTTATAATTATTGACGCATTGGATGAGTGTCCCAATGCAATTGGCACACCCTCTTCCCGTGAAAAAGTCCTCAAACTTATTGAGGAGCTTGTCGGTCTACACCTTCCAAATCTCCGCATTTGTGTCACAAGCCGGCCCGAGGTCGACATCAAAACAGTCCTTGACCCTTTGGCTTTCCGTCACGTTTCTCTGCATGACGAGGCTGGTCAAATGCAAGACATTGTCGATTACATCAGATCAGCTGTTAACACAGACCGGAACATGGAAAGATGGAGAGAGGCAGACAAGATGTTTGTTATTGAAGTGTTGACGGGGAGGGCGGGTGGGATGTAAGGTATCAACACCTGATTCGATGTAACCGTTGTTGATGCGTGCCATGCAGGTTTCGCTGGGTTTCTTGCCAGGTGGACTACCTCCGCCGCTGCCTCCCAGGTCGGGTCCTGCGTGCTCTGGAGGAATTACCGGACACTCTCGATGGCACGTATCAGCGCGCGTTGGAAGATATCGACGTACAAAACCGGGAGTATGCCCATCTTCTCTTCCGATGTGTCGCAGTGGCATCGCGGCCCCTTCGTGTCGAAGAGCTGGCAGAGTTTCTCGCGTTTGATTTCAAAGCTGGACCAATTCCAACTTTTCATGCCTGCTGGCGTCCAGAGGACCCAGTGCGGGCTGTGCTTGTCACGTGTTCAAGTTTACTTGCCGTTGTCAAAACCGAGGGCTCCGAAGTGATTCAGTTTTCGCATTTCTCGGTGAAAGAATTCCTGACTTCGACTCGACTTGCCGATCCAAGGAACATTTGTTCCCGCTATCATGTTTCTATGACATCCGCCCACACCATCATCGCGCGAGCCTGTCTGGGGATTTTGCTACACCTGGACGCAAAGGTCACCAGGGACGATCTGAAGAACTTTCCTCTTGCTAAATATGCTGCCAAACACTGGGTGGGCCATGCCCGATTCGAGAATGTATCGCCAAATGTGCAAGATGGTATGAGGCGTCTCTTTGACTCGAGCAAAGTACATCTTGCGGTCTGGGTGTGGATATACGATCCTGAAGCCCCTTTACCCCAATTTCAGCGACTCGAAGGCCCTCCGCGATCGGGAACCTACTTGCATTATGCGTCTCTCTGTGGTTTACACGACATTGTAGATTTCCTGGTTGCCAAGCACAACACGTCTCAGGCGTTCGGCAGGTTCTCGACACCATGGTATCAGCCGGTCGTGAAAGGAATTGTGGCAGTCATTTGGACCCTTCTCGGTCCCATCATCCGGCGCTCACAGTCCTCGCCCTCACGGGTCGGAAACTTCAAGTATGGAGTGCGTACCAGTGTCCAGGACGAGGTCCCGTGGGCCCCACTCTATTGGTCATCACAAAAAGGGAATGTAGAACTCACTAGGATCCTCCTCGAGAACCACGCAGATGCCAGAGCCCAGGATGAGGAGAAGTCGACCCCATTGCATGTGGCATCACAGTGTGGGCATGTAGAAGTTGCCCACCTCCTCCTGGACCACGGAGCGGTTGTGGGTGCCCAGGACGAGAAAATGTCGACTCCACTGCACGTGGCAGCGCAATTCGGGCATGTAGAAGTTACCCGACTCCTCCTGAAGTACGGAGCGGTTGTGGGTGCCCAAGACGAGAAAATGTTGACTCCGTTGCATGTGACATCGCAATTCGGGCATGTAGAAGTTACTCGACTCCTTCTAAAGCACGGAGCGGTTGTGGGTGCCCAGGACGAGAAAATGTCGACTCCATTACATGCGGCATCGCAATTCGGGCATGTAGAAGTTACTCAGCTCCTCCTGAAGTACGGAGCGGTTGTTGATGCCCAGGACAATACGAAGTCGACTCCGCTACATATGGCGTTGCGGGCCAGCCACACGGAACTTGCTAGAGTCCTCCTCAGGCACAATGCCAATGTGAATGCCCAGGACGAAACGAAGTCGACTCCGCTACATCTGGCATTGCGGGCCGGATTTTTAGAGTTCGCGCGTGCCCTCCTCAAGCGTGGCGCGGACCCCAGTGCCCGGGACCAGAACAAGTGGACCCCGCTGCATCAGGCGCTACGACTTGGATATAAGGACATTCCCATGGTCCTTCTCAGTTATGGCGCCGATGCGGGGGCCCGAGATAATTACAAGACGACTCCGTTGCACTGGGCATCGGAAAGCGGGAATGTCGATGTCGTCCGGGCCTCCCTCGCGCGAGGTGTGAATGCCAATGTGCGGGACAATCACGGGTCGACCCCGTTGCATCTTGCGTCGCAGGGTGGGCACGTACAGGTAGCCCAGGTACTTTTCGAGCACGGCGCCAGTGCAAGTGCCCAGGACAATGACATCTCGACGCCATTACATTTGGCGTCACGAAGTGGACACCTGGACGTCGCTTTGGTCCTTCTTGAGCATGGCGCAGACGTGAGTGCCAAGGATATGCACAGGGCGAATCCATTGCATCGGGCATCGGAAGGCGGGCATGTGGAAGTACTTCGTGCCCTTCTCAAGCATGACGCGGCCGTGAGTGCCCAGGATATCTACAAGGTGACACCATTGCATTTTGCCCTGAGATCCAGCCAGTTGGAAGCCGCTCGCGTCCTCCTCGAGAGTGGTGCGGATCCAAACATCCGAGACCCTTTAGGATTGACTCCGCTCCATTTTGCCCTGAGATCCAGCCAGGTGGAAATCGCTCGGGTCCTCCTCGAGTGTGGTGCAGATCCAAATATCCAAGACCCTTCAGGATCGACTCCGCTCCATCGGGCACGAAGCCTTGGCTTTGGACGTCACAGTATTACGCAGTCACTTTTGGACTATGGAGCTGTGGATGACCACACGCAGTGATTATCGTTTACGCGATTGATACTATCGAACCAGTCAGCCTGAGCTTAGTAAGCACCCTCTCCCAGTCCAGGTGGCTTACAAAGCTGACCACTTGCCCTTGCTAAGTTGCCGAACAAATCAAAGTTTTTAACATCAGTTTGTATATGCGCATGGGAGCACGAATATTATTGTGATCAGTGAGATCCGCTCGTCCTTAGTGCAGAAATCCCCATCTCCGCCGAAGTGAATAAAGAAAAGGTTTCAGTTATTCTTCATGAATTAGATGGTGCCGGCATGCGGCAAACTTCGCGCATACGTTTGTCAAGATGATAATCCACAGCGCTGAGCATCTACACACCCTGCGGTCCGCGACCGTCGCCCCGTTGAGTTCTTAAAGTCACGGAGGAGTGTCCCGCGTCCCGGTACGAGAAGCTACAGACTGGCAGACAACCAGCCGGGCCGACGCAAACAACCTATCTTGCCTTCTCCACATTGGGCACAGGTATGTCCTAAGGGCGGCAGTTGCGCTCCAGGCCTCCAGCCCTCAAGGTGGCACACGTATTCGGCCGCTCGGTTGAATGGAACGACGCGGTCTACCGACTCGGAGCTGTGTTGTGCTGGTCCTGTACTCGTCTGCGGGCTGAGTGGGTAGTTCCGGTCAGGGCAGGATCGTAGTGCGTCGTCACCCGCTGAGCACCCACCAACCAGTGCCTTGGAAAGAACGAATGTAGAACAAGGGCTAGGGAATCGCTCTCCACGGATCGGGACCCACTTTATACTCGAGGGAGATATAGAAACCATGCGGTTGCATTCATTGGTTACATTTACCGTAAGTTCTTTACCCGATATCATATCAATGATCAAATTTCTGTTCCACCCGCTTCCCTGACCGGCAACTCGGCTTCTGTGAATCCGCTGAGCTCGGCAAACACCGCTAACCGGGCTACAGGTAGGTGACTCTGATAGTGAGGGGTTGTTGCAGTAAGAAGGTGTCATGCGCAAGCACGTGCGATCCTACGCGTATGGGAGTCAGCGTGCATATGAGCAAGCAGAGCCTCCAACTGATGGGCCAGTGTCCTGGTGTTTTATGTGGTCACCGGGTTGCTCACTTGAGTCCTTGCCACTTTCCTATCCGAAGGCTCTCCTCAGTACGCGTCGGTGTCGGTGGCTGTTACTTGATAGCCAGTGTCGGCGGACTTAGGCTGCTTCTACCGCTGGCACTGCATGCTCAACCGGTAAACAGAAGGGGAATGGCACCCAAGAAGGTTGACTGATACGCGTGTCTTGGTCTACATGACAGTGTTGGGACCCATCCGAGGCAGCCCGCACAGCCTGAGTAGGTCAGAGTAAACTGAAGAAGATGGCTGACCGGTGCTGACCGACAGCCGTTACACAGGATGGAATGTGCTGGCAAATTTGTGAGTTGGAAACACCCAGGAACCTCCGTGGACACACAGGCGAACGTCGGCAACGTCCCCCTATCACTCGACAGCACTTGTTGTGACAATCAGGTGGTCTTCTGGGGAGCTCGGCCACAAGCAGGTCGAATGGGGACAGTACTCTATTGTTGTTCGAGTCGATTGGGAAGCATTTATTTGACGGGTCCGCAGCGCACCACAGAGGCGCTGGAATCGATTGCCAGTTGCCAGTGAGACTGTGAGAGTGGATGCTGCAATGTACAGCATGTGGTGCGGGGAGATTGCCAACGTTGTTGGTTACGACATCTGTCGGCATATTTGGGGGAACTGTTGACAAAGGACACTATGAAACTGAGGACTAGTACTGCATGTGATCAATGAGGACAGTGTGGTGCTACTGCGTGTTTGATCGGGCAATAATGATCGTCCCCATACGTGGCTCTACATCCGATGAGCCTGAGATAAGGAACGGACGCCAAAGACGGACGCTGTAAGATGGGGCATGATATGATCCATCGAGGCTGGGATACGCTCAACCATCAGTTGGCGTCCTTAACAACCGAGCCGTTGTCGCTGCGGTTAGATCCGCTTACGTCATGTGCTACGCCTTCAAAGGCCCGGGTGCACTCAATCATGCAACCATGGCCGGCGCGCCTCTCATAAAGCCCGGCTTAACAGTGGAAATGTCGTCCGTCGCATTTCTCGCCTTGGCGCTCCAGTGGGCCTGCCATCTGACGCTAGGTTCTCCATAAATAAACCCTTTCCCGACTCCCTTTCGCTTTGTCTCTCAGCCCCACTTCTGTTGAGCTCTTAGCGCCTCTCTGTCCCTCCCGTCCCACCTCATGGCCGTGACGCTCGAAGATCAAGCTGCGCTTGATCCGAGTCAGGAGACCCTACTGCCTGCTCATTCTCATGTAACCCGCCAACGTACATGGCACCGAATCTTAGGGAGGAACAGGCGGAAAGTTGGCTGGAAGCAGAGCATGTATGCCATTGCTTTCTCTTCTTGTTGGTGTTTTTCTTTGCTGTGATTCATAGTTCTGCGTTCTCCACCCGGGTCGCAGGACAAACGCATACGGAATACTCACTCGTTTCTC
The DNA here is from genome assembly GCA_022496215.1 of Russula brevipes. NCBI lineage: Eukaryota > Fungi > Basidiomycota > Agaricomycetes > Russulales > Russulaceae > Russula > Russula brevipes. Next base: position 60,655 of record WTXF01000059.1, on the reverse strand, counting down.
ACAACCTAGGGCTCAATGCATTCCTCGTCTTCATACCCTTTGCCTGGACGGCCCACTTCATTGACGTCAGAGGTTGGGCGCCTGGCCTCGCCTTTGCTTGTATGTCATGACCATGCGGTCCATGCCTTCCTTCCCCGGCCTCACGAACCGTGCCTCCAGTATGTTTCCTGGCCATTGTGCCCCTCGAAAAGCTCTTCGACTGGGGTGGAGAGCAACTCGCGATGTACTGTGGTCCGGACCTTGGAGATTTAATCATCATCACGTTGAACAAGTATGTGCGCCTCTGTGCCACGCCCGAGTCACCTGACCTTGCTAATCCGTCACCGTCACCCAGTGCTGTCGAAGCCACCCTCGCAATCATTCTTCTCGTTCGATGCGAGTATGTGTTCATAGACGTATTCGCACACGGAACAAATGGGCTAACTCACCTAGGCTCAAGCTTCTCCAGTCCACCATCACGGGTGGATGCCCCCATGTTGTTGTTGCTCTATGCCTGCGTTCTTACAAAATGCTCCATTTTAGGCATCGTTCTGCTGCACCTACTACTCATTCCGGGAACTGCCTTCCTTATCGGTGGCTTTAGAATATGGGAACAACAACTACACCCTCACCGCTCCCAATTGAATCTCACCCTCCTCACAATCGGGTCCGTGTCACTCTTCTGCTTTCTTGTGCGGCGCAGCGCTGAGATCCGAAGCAGTGTCCTTGCCCTGACCGTCCCCGCAGCCCTTTTCGTTTCAGTCGGTGCTGGTGATATTGGCACTCAGGAGCTCACGGGTCCATCGGACGATCTCCGGCGCGGCTTGCTCCGCATGAGTCGTGGTTTCGCTGTCATCCTGCTCGTCATGTGCGCCCCTCTCAGCTCATGTGCTATGTGATAGCACACCTCGTGCCGATCCTAGCTGACGACGTAACCCGCAGTTATGTCTGTTCACGTTTCTACCTGCACAATCCCCCGGGCGAGGACAACGCTCTCACGCCACGTCCCGAAATTCCCGTTGAAGCACTCCACAAGGAACGCGAGCTTGCTGAGGCAGAGCCCGATGTCAACCCCTTGGCCTGTATCGTCCTCCTAGTTGTCACCGTTGGGCTCATGGCCGTGACTGCCGAATTTGTGTGTGCCTGCCCACCTTTCGCATCCCGCGTTCCGATGCCAATCGATGGATTTTATCCCCGCAGCTTGTTGACACTATACATTTCATACTTCAAGGTGACAATATAGAAGAGGAGTGCGTTCTCGCCACCATTTTCCCGCTGTCATATCTTGCGTGCTCAATCTTCCCTCTAGGTGGTTCGGCATGGTCCTTCTTCCCATCGTCTCATTCTCTGCGGATGGCACCGTCGCCGTCGTATTCTTCGTCCGTTCTTGCCTGCAGCACTTCCTCGCTGGCAAACCGCCCGAGTCGCCGAACCTCCTCGCTAAGGCGCGAGCAATCGACTTTAGCATCCAGTTCCTACTGTTCTGGATGCCTGTCCTCACCCTACTGGGCTGGTGGCTTAACAAGCCTATGTCTATGCTCTTCGGTAGAGGCTGTCCTCACCTAGTAGCTGATCTAGGCCACTGACAACAACCGGGCAGATCTATTCGAAGTCGTCCTGCTCGTCGGGGCGACCTTCCTCGTCAACTACGTCACGGCCGACGCCAAGACAAATTGGGCCGAGGGCGTCGTCCTGGTCTCGTTCTATGCTATGATCGTGAGTCCATTCGGATGTGTCATCATCGACTTTGGTTGATCGAGACGAAATTTGGGATGTGTAGGTACTCTCAGCGTGGTATTATACCGGCGAAAACGATGTGCGGATAATGAACGCATGCGAGAGCATCGTGGCGGCGCTTGCGACTGGCGTGGACCCGGAAGGATGAGGAGGCCAACTCCGTCAGTCGCTTTGCCGCGCTCTCTTTTCCGCATCTCAGCTCGCTTTGCACCCGAGCATTGTTCATCATAATGCTGTACCATCAACTGGGACATGTCTCGTGCTCACGTTCATGCACGATTCCGGTAACGCTTCCTCAGTCGTCCACCGCACACGCACTCGCACAAATGGCTTTCACTGATGACTTTACCCGCCACGTGCGTACTATGCACGTGGCCCACATAAATTAATTCCAATTCTTGTTCTTGTAACTTAGTCGTATTCATGCTGTGTGATGCGTGTGATACTCGGTTTTCTCTGCGGTTCATGATCGTTTATCGTTTATCGCTCGCTATTGGATAATTCGGTGTGATCATCCCAGCGATGTTGTCTTCCCGAGACCGGTCACGGTCTTGGCCTCCCTGTCCTGTAGTCACATCTTGCATTCGTGCTCTCGCCCTTCCTTGCTCCCCACCGGCATCCCATCGCAACTCACTTGAACTCAGTCACTGACCGGAAAATTGAAGGTCGTGCCGACTGCTCATCGTAATCCCTCGTCCGCCCATGTCCTGCCGCGAAATCTCTGCTTTGGGCTTCTCCGGCCTTTTAAAGACACACTCCCTCTCGTCGAATATGCTGCTCAACACTGGAAGGACCATACTCGATACACGAACCTGAGGCCCCCTACCAGTAACTCAGACCCGGCGACTAGTAGGTCATTGTGTAGTAATCTAGTAATCAGTTCCCCTTTTGCTCACCTGCAGTGGTTGTTTGAGCTTTGAAGTAGTGTGCAAAATATTCAATACTGATGCGGAGGTGCGAACACTGTGACATCAGACTATCAGGGGCCTCTGGGTCTGACTCTGAGAAGTTAGGACCCCAGAACAGTGCATTTAGCCCTTTTCGCTTAGCGCTTAACGTGCGCACGGGTCCGTGCGCACGTGCGCAACCTCACCTTATCGACCTTATCTTTCAACCACCAGGTCTATCTATCCGTCTATCATTTCCTCACACCACACAGATCCATTTTCCTGCCCATATGTCCTTGATTCGTGATACGAGTGACCTTGCTAGCTCAAGGCTTAGGTTTCAGTTGCTCTTCGATGCTGCCTTGCAAGACTATGAGAAGCAAACGGGGATGAAGTTAATTGAACACCCTCTCGCTGGGTCACTTGAAAACTGTGGAGATGTCGACAATATCACCGCGCTTCTTCAAGAGCAGGCACAAGCGTTCAATAAATTTCGAAGAGGCGACGACCAAGTGATGAAGTCGCTGAAGTCTGCAGTCTATATCTTGCATGCGCTTTCCACCAATGAAACTCTTAAGAAACATATTGTTTCGGTACACCGACTGATGCTATTGAGTATTCCTAGTGCTGACCCGGCACTGTAGTCATTTCCCCCCGCCAATGCCATATTCGTGGGCCTTGCTATCCTGCTCGCAGTAAGTCCTCAGCTCTTATTATCGTATCCATCTGACATCTTAGTGTATCAGGCGATCAAGGACGTCAGTGCGAGCTATGATGCGCTCCTCGAATTGCTCCAGTCTATCGAATACTTCTTGAGCCGCCTCAGTATCTATACTGGTTTCTCCTTTACGGTGGCCATGGCGGAAATCATTGTCAAGATTATGGTAGAATTGCTTTCTACCATCGCTCTCGTTACTAAACAGATAAAACAGAGACGACCTTGTGAGTGCGCCCTTGGCTATAGGTGGCTTGACTGAACGCCGCACAGGGAAATTGATGAAGAAGCTTTTGGGAGAGAACGAAATCGAGGCGGCGCTGCGGAGGCTGGAGAGACTGACAGTGGAGGAGTCTCGAATAACCGCAACGCAGACCCTCGAAGCTGTCTACGGTATTGTCCAGAATATGAGGGTTGTTATGGACGGTGAGGCAACTATTCTCGGCTTGACACGCGTTCGCCGTTGAATATCTTGCCCCCTAGATGGTAAGACCTCGACAGGCGCTATCCTGAATGCTTTAAGTACGTTTTTGGGAGGTGAGAAAAGGAAATGAGCGTCCTGACTGGATGATAGAAATCATGCAAACCATTGTGAGCGAAGTGAACGAATCAGAGCGTGAGTTGTTTTCTATCACATATGTCACTGACGGGGTCACTGAGTCTGGCTCGTAGGTCGGGAATTGCAGCAAAATGCTCGAAAGTGGCTTTGTCCACCAGATCCCTGGAAGAATCATAACACGGCCCGCGAGTCACATCACCCAGGAACGTTAACATGGTTCTTCCAACACAAAACTTTCGCGGAATGGAAATGGTCAAGTCCAAATTCACTTTTGTGGATCCAGGGAAAACGTGAGCGTCAGTCTCTTGTGTACTCCCCTTTTGCCTAGAATAACGATTCGTAGCTGGGGCAGGGAAGAGCGTACTTTGGTACATCAACTTTTCGGCATTTCTGTTGTGAGAAACTCACACTATTGGCCAGTTCTGCAATCATTAAGGATATCACTGACATGCGCGACCACGGATTGGCCCTCCTGGCGTGCTTCTACTGCGATTTTAGGGACGGCGACAAGAAGACCCTCCGTGGATTGGTGTCCTCCCTGCTGGTTCAGCTTTGTCATCAGTCCACTGCGTGCTCCACCATTCTATGCAATCTGTATTCGAAATACGATGATGGTTCGCGACACGCTAGTCATGATGCACTCATCCAATGCCTAAAGGACATACTCAAACACCCAGGACTAGCGCCAGTCTTTATAATTATTGACGCATTGGATGAGTGTCCGAATGCATTTGGCACACCCTCTTCCCGTGAAAGAGTTCTCAAACTTATTGAGGAGCTTGTTGGTTTACACCTTCCAAATCTCCGCATTTGTGTCACAAGCCGACCCGAGGCCGACATCAAAAGAGTCCTTGACCCTTTGGCTTTCCGTCACGTTTCTCTGCATGACGAGACTGGTCAAATGCAAGACATTGCCAATTACATCAGGTCTACTGTTAACACAGACTGGGACATGGGAAGATGGAGAGTGGCGGACAAGCGGCTTGTTATTGAAGTGTTGACGGAGAAGGCCGGTGGGATGTAAGGCATCAACACTTGATTCAATATAACCGTTGTTGATGCATGCTATGCAGGTTTCGTTGGGTTTCTTGCCAGGTGGACTACCTCCGCCGTTGCCTCCCAGGGCGGATCCTGCGTGCTCTGGAGGAATTACCGGACACTCTCGATGGCACATATCAGCGCACGTTGGAGGATATCAACGTACGAAACTGGGAGTATGCCCATCTTCTCTTCCGATGTGTCGCGGTGGCATCGCGGCCACTTCGCGTTGAAGAACTGGCTGAGTTTCTCGCGTTTGATTTCAAAGCTGGTCCAATTCCAACATTTCGGGCTGGTTGGCGTCCAGAAGACCCAGTGCGCGCTGTGCTTGCCACGTGTTCAAGTTTACTTGCCGTTGTCAAAATCGAGGGCTCCGAAGTGATTCAGTTTTCACATTTCTCGGTGAAAGAATTCCTGGCTTCGACTCGACTTGCCGATCCAAGGAACATTTGTTCCCACTATCATGTTTCTATGACACCCGCCCACACCATCGTCGCGCAAGCCTGTCTGGGGATTCTGCTACACCTGGACGCAAAGGTCACCAGGGACGATCTGAAGAACTTTCCTCTTGCTAAATATGCTGCCAAGCACTGGGTGGACCATGCCCGATTCGAGAATGTATCGCCAAATGTGCAAGATGGTATGAGGCGTCTCTTTGACCCAAGCAAAGCACATCTTGCGGTCTGGGTGTGGATATACGATCCTGAAGTCCCCTTGCGCCAAGTTCAGCAACCCGAAGGCCCACCGCGATCGGAAACCCACTTGCATTATGCGTCTCTTTGTGGTTTACATGACATTGTAGATTTCCTGGTTGCCAAGCAGAACACAAGTCCTCACGTGTTCGGCAGGTTCTTGACTATATGGTATCAGCTCGTCGTAAAAGGAATTGTGGCAGTCATTTGGGTCCTTCTCGGCTCCATCATCCGGCACTTACGGCCCTCGCCCTCACAGGTCGTAAACTTCCAGTATGGGCCACGTACTAGTGTCCAGGACGAGGTCCCATGGACCCCACTCTATTTGTCATCACGAAAAGGGAATGTAGAACTCACTACGACCCTCCTCGAGAACAACGGAAATGCCAGAGCCCAGGATGAGGAGAAGTCGACCCCATTGCATGTGGCATCACAGTGTGGGCATGTAGAAGTTGTTCAGCTCCTCCTGAAGCACGGAGCGGTTGTGGGTGCCCAGGACGAGAAAATGTCGACTCCATTGCACGTAACATCGCAATTCGGGCATGTAGAAGTTACTCGACTCCTCCTGAAGTACGGGGCGGCTGTGGATGCCCGGGACGAGACAATGTCGACTCCATTGCATGTGGCATCGCAATTCGGGCATGTAGAAGTCGCTCGGCTCCTCCTACGGCACGGAGCGGTTGTGGGTTCCCAGGACGAGAAACTGTTGACTCCATTGCATGTGGCATCGCAATTCAGGCATGTAGAAGTTACTCGACTCCTCCTAAAGTACGGAGCGGTTGTGGATGCCCAGGACGATACCAATTCGACTCCGCTACATTTGGTGTCGGGGGCCGGACACACGGAATTTATTCGGGTCCTCCTAGAGCACAAAGCCGATATGAATGCCCAGGACGAAACGAAGTCGACTCCGCTACATCTGGCATTGCGGGCCGGATTTTTAGAGTTCGCGCGTGCCCTCCTCGAGCGTGGTGCGGACCCCAGTGCCCGGGACCAGAACAAGTGGACTCCGCTACATCAGGCGCTACGATTTGGATATGAGGACATTCCCGTGATCCTTCTCAGCTATGGCGCCGATGTGGGAGCCCAAGATAATTACAAGACGACTCCGTTGCACTGGGCATCGGAAAGCGGGAATGTCGATGTCGTCCGAGCCCTCCTCGTCCGAGGTGCGAATCCCAATGTGCAGGACAATCACGGATCGACCCCGTTGCATCGTGCGTCGCAGCGTGGGCACGTACAGGTCGCCCAGGTACTTTTCGAGCACGGTGCCAGTGCAAGTGCCCAGGACGAAGACATCTCGACGCCATTACATTTGGCGTCACGAAGTGGACACCTGGACGTCGCTTCGGTCCTTCTTGAGCATGGCGCAGACGTGAATGCCCAGGATATGTACAAGGCAACTCCATTGCATTGGGCATCGGAGGGCGGGCATGTGGAACTAGTCCAGGTCCTACGACGATAGATTGAAACCAAAAGCGAGGACGAAAGTGATAAAGTAGCACTCAAGATAATCCAGGCGACAGCGATCCGGACGCAGAGTTCAGTGGCGATGAAGCCGCAGAAGGTCTGAAGCATGTCGCGGACGTGAGTGCCCAGGATATCTTATAAGTTAACTTACTAAAAACGGAAACGATGCAGCGATGCTACAGTATTTCAAAATGTCGTCTTTGCCTGTAAAAATTTATAATCAATTTCATTAAGTCATGTTAAGCCATTTTAAGTACAACTAAGTAAAATTTGGATTTTCCTGATGGCCGATCGACAACCAACAAGGGCGTCTGCTCCGGTGAGGTGATGCCCTACAATTCCCAAGCGGCGGTCGGGTACAAGGCCCAACGAGGACTGCCACATCAAACATCAAACTATCCAAACGCAGAGTGAATTACCGGGCCGTTGGCACCAAAATATATGCTATTCATTCCTTACTCTCGCCACAAAACCCCATGATGCACTGACCTGAATATAGGTAGATTGCAGGTCTTCATCATATCTAGTCAACACTAGGGTGAATTTCCCAATCTCGACACCAAAAATCGTCGTATTATTACATGCTGGGTAAAATTATATCGTAAAGGGGAGGTACCGTACCCTATCTGTTTCGGTGTCGAACGAGTAAAAGTGAACGATAGGATATTGGTAAGAAAGAATCCAGAGAGCGCTCGTCAACGATGAGTTATTCTCAACATTTATTCCTGTACCTGCGGATTCACAGCCACAGGGTGACCGGAGAGCCGCCGCGCAGTGACAAACTGCGCAAAGGCTTCATTGACAGATCCCGATAGCGAGGCCTCCGGTAAGAAGATGCGTTGTAGCTCGGGTAATACGTCCATTATCATATGCCTAGAGAGCTCTTGCAAGGCAGGAACGATGCGCGGTATGAAGTCCTTGGATAGGGATAAATCTTTCACGGTAGTAAATGGACGTAGAAGTTCCAGCCATTGGGTGTTCTCCACATCCTCTTGCCAATGTGGTCGTGAATACAAAGGCTCGCAGATTTCAAGATGTGCCAAATTGAAGGAGTAACGGAAGAGCGAGTCACAGACCTGGGCCAGAGAAGAAAGCTGCCAATCTGATGGCTTGCACAGGATCTCCAAGTTGAGCCCTGGGCGACCAGCTGTCGTGTGGAAAAGTTGGACAGAGTCACGGGAAAATGTTACACGGGCTTGACTTTGTGACCTGAGCTTCCCTGTATAACTGATGAACGAGGCGAGGTTTGGAGTCTTGAATATAAGTCGATTGAAGAATATTATATAGAGATTACTGAGTAAGGGGGCATCAATGAAGGAAATGAGGTCCTCCAAGTACTCGCTATCACCTCGGAACACAAAATGATTGAGAGCAGGGAGGACGGCGCGGGTACACAGAGGTGAACTTGGTCCAGGGCGAGATTGAGGGGATTGGAACCAAATGGAAAAATGATCGAGCCTGGTCAATGCGGACAGACCAGTGGCCATCGCCTCGGGTGAAATGTACCCAGAATGGGGGATATCGATGAGGCGAAGTGTGACAAGGTTCCTGGCTGACCCAAGTAGGTTTGGTATCGCCGGAAATGAGATGCCAATTAACCAGAGGGTTTGTAGATGTGGGGCAGACTCGCCCAAGAACGAATCGGGAAGGGAAAGCACCGGGTTTCTGTTTGTTGTGCGAAGGTTAAGAGATGTCAGTTCCGGGAATGGCTCCTTCATTGCCGCGGCGAGTCGGTTCAAATCGGTATTCGGGATCCGGAGATCGATGGAACGGACACGATCGAAATGCCCAAGTGCGGCAACAATGTTATCGACATTATCGACACCGTCCACTCGCGAAAATCCGCCACCATGGTGCTCAATGGTGATGGGCAATACCGGCCAGGTGTCCAGCATCTTCCTCACAGGTGTCGCGTTTGTGCACCGAAGGTGCAGATTCAGGCGACATGTTGATGCAAACACAACACTTCGCCATCGTCGGCAAACGTGCGCCAGTGTATGCCATCGGTGTATGTTTCCATTCACCGTATCGATTTCGAATATTTCCAGGAGGACATCGTCATTGAGTATGTCGATTGTCACTTGGCCTTCGGTCATTTAATCGGCAGTTCTCATAGATACTCAGCGAAAGACTTACGGCGACGACCCCCGAGATGCACAGAATGCCATCCAATCACCAGTTTTTGAAATAGGCCACTTATCAGAACCGATGGCCTAGGGATGTCGGGAAGTAATGATGGGGCTACGCTGGAGATAACTGTAGAGACTTGATGACGGACGCCCTTTCGAGCCTGGCTATATGAGACCGTGAGTTTCTTCAGCAATCGTTCTGGAAATTTCCCTTGACTTACGAGTGAGAGCCCATCATGGACATTCGGTAGAGGTGACGCAGTAGAGTTGTTCAGCACATGGATTACTAATTTATAGGTGACCGACGAAATACACCCTTACACAGCCACACACGTGGATGCAGCGCCACTGCAGCGCCTCATCCAGTCTGCCCCACGTGTATATCATCGCATGTGTGCATTGTTGACACTGCCGGCGTCAGTCACTGGCAGCCTACAACAGCCACTGAACAGCGCCGTACCTACATTTAGAGGGGTGTACAGCATGGAAGGGGCAATCAGTCTGATGGAGTTGTAATACTGTTGGAGGGCTAAGCGAGTGTTCTAAAGGCTCGTCCGGGAGGACGTAGACCGGTTCCCGAGTTCTCCGAGAAGGGTATGGCCTGGCTAACCGGCGCTAACCGGTAACCGGTACTAGTGTAACCGGTAACCGGTAACCCCTCGTTTGGATGGACCTTGGATGGGACCATTCAGACACCCGCATTAGCTCACTCACTTTTTACTCAATCACTATGTCATCCTGTATATTGCATATAAACACATTCCAATCATTTTTGATAGAAAATGCACTGAGTAAAGAGGGTGAAAAGGGTCAGTTTGTCACACAGCCAAGCACACAGCTCACAGTCTCACACCTGTCAACCAAAAATGCCATGTCGGAGTTTGTTATATTGGTATTGGTGTGGCACTGCACTGCCCACCACGTGTCAGGTCAGCCAAGCGGAGTTTTAAAATAGGCCTGTGACTTTCGAACGGGGTTACTGTATATAGCCGGTTAGCCACGTATGGTGATTTGTGGTAAGTTATTCACAGCTGCAGCGTGGGAATTGTACGCGCTATCGTTGCGGCCGTTGCCAATCCGCTATCCGGTGTACTTTTGCATTCAACCGTGTGTCTTCATCGCCAGTGCACATTTACTAGTTTACTCCTCAGACTTCACAAGCTATTGTCGTTGCAAAATTTAAATCTATTGAACTTGAAGCTTGAAAGGTTGAAGCTTTGAAGGCTTGAACTTGCTTTCCAAATGTGTCCAACATGGCGTCCAGATTGAAGGCGTCACCAATCCTCCGACTTTCGGTTTCAATTCCTAAAAATGAAACCAAGTGAGACCAATTTCAAGCACCGGAAGTCAAAAGTTGTACACCGGAGAGGTTTCAAAATGAACCCCGATTAACCTCGGGCAGGTAAGTTGAAAACGTATCCGTCAGTGTCCGTGGTTTTAGCTATGACTGAGTCTATGTCGCTTTCGGACCCGGACAGCTTGTTGTACCAATCGCCATCTGGAACGCCACCGAGGGTTTTAATGTAGGCGATGAGTTCATCCCTCCTGCCTTGATCGACAAAGGCAGAAAGTTGACGGCGGCCAAATCCGTGGAGGTAATAGAGGACCGAGTAGGGTTAGTAGGGTTGGAAAGTAACCATCGCTTATTTGTTCCTGTGAAATGGAACGTCGGTCATAAGTAGACGAAATGGAGTGGGGAGGATATCAGAGACCCACGTTGGATATGCAACGTTTGTGGGTAAGGTTCGAGCTGCTAGGACTGGGAAGAACTGGCAGGCTTATATATGTTTTGAGGACCCATTATTCTTTCCGGAGAGGAGTCGAGGCTTAGGACTCGGATGCTCCACTGAGAAGCGAAACTAGGTTGGACCTCAGTTCATCGGGTCCCAGTCCCAGTCCAGGACGCCAGAAGACGTTGATAAATCAGAAACTCCGACATGCACCCCAGAACGCGTTTACGTGAGAATCGTCCCATCTCTCGCGACAACTACGGGAGTAGCAGACTGCGAACTTGAATCTCCTGTTCGCACTTGGCATGAGTTCCGCGCCTTGCACCACATGATCACGGCAGAAGCAGACCCATGGTGCTGCCGCCGCGTCGGACACCAGGTGGACGCATCACAAATGACTTTCAACCAGTGGTTCTATCTACAGCACTTTCCCGAGATATGATATTCCAAGAAGGCGAAGGTTGCCAAAAGAGGGAAACCATATCATTCCCGGATGGCTGGATCGAAATCATGTCTTGTCCAAGAAGTTCGCAGCCACGCAGACCACCGGAACCCCAGTGCAGAGCCCTTGCTACGATGCTGCAGCATTTTGTCAGAGTCAGAGCAGAGAAGACTCGGACCAAAGATTTGGCGGGGATTTCGGAGTCTACGAGTAGTTTACGTAACCGTAACCATAATCAGGCGCTTGTTGCTATTCCGTATCAGTTCCGTCGGTCGCTCTTTTCCACCCCCATGGCTGTTCCGTATCAGTCTTCTTCTGAGCGCAGGACGTTCAAGCTTCTGTGCGCGCCGTTCGAATACTTACTGCCCACCTTTACCCCACCTCACACCCGGGCGAGCCCATCATGATACCCACCAAAGCAACGCAATTGAAGCGTTCCACTGCGCACAGCACTTTTCAGCAGCGGCGCCGCAGTTGTCCCGGTCGCGCAGTGTACTGGTGAGGCCGGTGAGGGATGGACCACGATTCAGTCCACAGTGCAGCCACTGCATTCGCATGTTGTCGTCGACGTACGACCTCCGTCCGTCCGTCCTTTCCATATCTTCTTTTCCCTGGGATGAGACCACACGTCGTTGGGCCTTGCATCCAGGTCCGTCTGTCCGTCTGTCCGCAGTGTATGCTCAGTTTGTCTCCATGATCGACGGGGCCACTTCGTGTTGTGCGTGTCATCGACCCACTTGTACATTACGCTCTTCAGAAATCAACCAAAAATATGAGATTTTGAACCAGTAAATATCTCAGGTGCACCTGTGCAGGCTCTCTTGCTCCAGCACGCGCCTCTCAACCGTTGTCGCGTTGAACAAGTACGCGCAAACCTGACTCCATAAAGTGGGGAACACTGCGACAAACCCAACCTCTGAACCAGATGGCTTTTCTATGCTCGGTGCTGTTTACCTCGGATCATCATCGCGCGATACGCTTCATGACGAATACACGTCTGTATGTCACGGTCTGTCTCACGCTCGAGGGAAGTGTCCATCCACGAAAACTGCGCCACAAACCAGATGGATACACCTGTCGGCCTCCTGTCCGGCTGCTCTTGTTCTCGACACTCATCCGATCTCATGTCATTTTCACCCTTGTTTTTCAAGTCTCGAGAAGCATGGCTCCAGCCGCAGCTGGGGATACGCGACCTGGGTTGGGCCATGGCAATACCAGTGCTGGACATCCGACACGATAGGGGATGGATCTTCTCTGGAGATAGGAAGCACAGAACCTCCCACGGTGGCAGAATCATGTGTAATTGTGATACTGGGACAAATGCCGCGCAGGGATTGTCTTACGACAGACCGCATACAATCTCGAAAGGACGTAATCCTTGATCATCTGCTCCGGCCGGCCTACTGTTGACGCGAAATGATGCTAAAGCGCGACGGAGGGGCGCTGTCCGAGGTCATATTATGGTCAAGCTCTGAGAACTGCACCTCAGCCCATAACTCTGCTAATTCTATGCTACCTAGCAGCAGACACTGTTGCAAGAGGGGATACAACAAGATCGAAGGCCTTTTTTTGTAGCCAGCGTTCGCAAAATCTCAATGAAGGTAACCCGGTGCCACTGCCCGTCGTTCGGATCTTACTATAGCGAATATAAGACACCAATGGTTCTTCCGCAGGAGATCGCCGCAAAGAATCTACCAGTCAGTTCTGCCTGTCTGCGCTGAAAATGGTCGGCGAAGTTGATACCGACTCCACATATATGCCTTGAGGTAGAAGAGGCCTGCATAGGGTTCGAAAGACACCATCGCTTGGGTGTCCCTGGAATTGGAACGTTGTTCACAAGTAGACGGAATGAAGACGGAAATGGAATGGAATGGCGAAGAGATCTGAGATTCGTGTTGGATCTGGAACGGTTGTGAGTGAGGGCCGTGCTAGGACCGGGGGAGAACTTGGGGGTATTGGCAACCTCCAATCATTGCGCGCTGTCACGACCAGCCTTCGATGAGGTGCACGCTGAGTAGACATGGCCTAGAATTTCGAGATCCGGTCATCGTCCAGCGGCGCCAGCAGACATCGTCGTCACGTCGATAACAGTGGGGACCGAGAATGGAGAATCAGAAACTTGAGAAGACATCGACTTGAACCCCAGAATGCATTGACGTGGGAATCATCCCATCTCTCGCAACAACCACGGGAATGCATAGCCTTGAATCTGTTGTTTGCAATTGGCATGGTTGGGGTCTTGCACCCCTTAATCACATCAGAAGCGGACTGTGAAGCTCGGAGAACCCATGATACTGTCACGTTGAGCACCAGATGAATACTCAACGACTAGCTTTCAACCTACGGACAGGAGGATAATGCCTAACTATCTCAAGAAAAGAATGCCCCGCCTTTCCCAGATGGCTGGATCGGAAGCACGTCGTGCCCAAAGACGTTCGTAGCCATGCTGCTGAAGTCGGCGGCCCAAACGTCGGGCGGAACTCGGGTGTGTTGGGTTTAGATAGAATTGAAAGAATGGCATACGGCGGGGCGTTGCATAAATATTACACAAAGGGAAAATGGCCTGGCCACGGGAGTCCCGGAAAAGGGATGTTTGGCGGTCCTTATCGAGGAGCGTGACACGGTGGTGCGACTCATAAGTAGAGTTGGGGCGGTGTGTGGGGCGATACTCTGCCGTGCTCCGAAGAATTATATAAGCTCACCTTCCTTATGCGGAAGAAGTGCGGAAGAGCGTGCTCAGCGTGGACGTCCACGGACCAGACCGTGCACGACCCGACTTCGTGATGATTACACAAGCCTGACTGCCTTATACGGCCTAATAGCTGCTAAAAGATTATCTTTGACGTCGCATAGTGTCCCCTCCCAACACGTTACAACACCCTTTGAGGGCTGTATATATTAATATTGTACAGTTGTACTCTAGTACACTTTGTACTACTTATAGCTACCTTATTGTACCTAGAAAACTATAAAAAGCGTAGTAGTATACCTCTAATAAGTTATCTTTTCACATCACTGCATCCTGAACACTCATACTCCCGAGCTCTCAGTGCGATCCCTATCGCACACCACATGTTACCCAGTCATATTTAACACACTTGCGAGATCTCGTGCCTGTTCATGAGGCGGAGGACTTCGATCATCTCTTCTGGACTGACCAATCAGCGTACCGACAAGGTGGAAGGGAAAATGAAACACTCACGAGAAATGAGAAATCACGCCGGCTGCCGCCGATGACCTGCCCGGCGATTTCGGATCCAGCGAGGCTTGCAAGAGTGCCAAGGATGCCCTTGCCGATACCAGAGAGATTCAGAGGGTTCAGGTTCACGCCTGTGGTAAATTGTAAGGGATGGAGGACATTCTCTGGCATACCCCTCACCTAGTGTTATTGAGAGAGTCTTTTGCTGCTGTGGCCCCAATGCCAGCGAGTACGCTGCTACCCAGGCCCTTTACCGAGCACACTCGACAGGGGACCATTGTCCTCGAGGCCTTTGATGGCATTCCCAATCAGGCTCCCGAGACCGCGTTCATCTGACTCGGTAAGAGGGCTGCGTTATCGTTGCCGCCACCTCCGGTGAGATTATCGAAGCCCGTGTTCTGTAAGGGGATCGTGGCTGCGTGCATCAAGCTCTGCGCGAGCGTCGAGCGAGGGAACTGAGTCGGCATCGCGTTTGTCATTACCACGAGTGAGCGTGATAACGGCCGGGGCGGCACCGAAGGCCAGATTGCCCAGTTATGGATTTAAGGGACCCCAAGTTGAAGCGTGCATGAAGCTCGGCGCGAGCGCGAGCCTACTCCTGATTTTCCCTAGAATAGAAGAGTTGAGTCCGTCAGGAAGGTCAATCACTTTCTCCGAAATGTGGACCGTCTTACGGGAGGGGGCAGGCAGAACTGGAGTTGCGGTAGATGCAGCGAGGGCGAGGACGGTGAGAGCCTGCTTGGAGAATATCAGTCGGTATGATAAGATAGATCTGAACCTGAAACTCGAACGTGGGCGTGTATGCAGGAGAGTGTTAACAAAAACGTGAGGGCTACAGGCATTTGGGACCAGCGGAACAATCCCAGGAAATAAGGGCTAAGCACCCACCAACCAGTGCCTTGGAAAGAACAAATGTAGAACAAGAGCTAGGGAATCGCTCTCCACGGATCGGGTGTTGGGCCCACTTTATATTCGAGAGAGATATCGAAATCACGCGGTTGCATTCATTGGTTGTATTTAACGTAAGTTCTTTACCCGATATCATATCAATGATCAATTTTCTGTTCTACCCACTTCCCTCACGGGCAATTCTGCTTCTGTGAATCCGCTGACCTCGGTGATAAACACTGCTCACCGACCTACAAGTTAGTGAGGGGTTGTTGAGAAGGTATCATGCGCAAGTACGTGCGATCCTACGCGTATGGGAGTCAACGTGCGAATGAGCAAGCAGAGCCTCCAATTGATGGACAGTGTCCTGGTGTTTCATGTGGTCACCGGGTTGCTCACTCGAGTCCTTATCACTTTCCTATCCGACGGTTCTCCTCAGTACGCGTCGGTGTCGGTGGTTCTTACTTGATAGCCGGTGTCGGCGGACTGAGGCCGCTTCTACCGCTGGCAGTGCATGCTCAACCGGTAAATAGAAAGGGAATGGCGCCCAAGAAGGTTGGCTGATACGCGTGTCTTGGACTACAAGAAAGTGTTGGGACTCATCCGAGGCAGCCCGCACAGTAGGTCGGAGAAAACTGAAGATGGCTGACCGGTGGGCTAGCGTCGGTGGGCTGGCAAGATCATGCGCTGGCAGGACAGGAAAACCCAGGAACCTCTGCAGACACACAGGCGACGGCCGAATGTCGGCAACGTCCGCCTATCACGCCGCAGTACTTGTTGTGACAATCAGGTTGTCGTTTGGGGAGCTCCGAGTCGGCCACAAGCAGGTCGAATGGGGACAGTGCTCTATTGTTGCTCGAGTCAATCGGGAGGCATTTATTTGACGGGTCCGCAGAGCACCAAAGAGGCGCTGGAATTGAATTGCCAGTGAGACTGTGAGAGTGGACGCCGTTGCAATGCACCGCATGTGGGGCGGGGAGATTGCCAACGTTGTTTGTTACGACGTCTGTCGGTCTATTTGGGGGAAGTGTTGACGAAGGACACTAGAAAACTGAGGACTGTATGTGATCAATGTGCTGCAAAAGAAGGTAGACGGTGTGCATGCTTGATCGGGCAATAATGATCGTCCCCATTCACGCGTCGTTGGCCATACACGTGGCTCTACATCCGATGAGCCTGAGATAAGGAACGAACGCCAAGACGGACGCCAAGACGGACGCCAAGACGGACGCCGTAAGATGGGGCATGATATGATCCGTGGTGGCTGGGATAAAATTGTCGTCGTCCTTAACAAGGCGTTCGTTGTCGCTGATGAGCTCGCTTCCGCACGTACATGACGGAAAAAGGTCTCGATCCGCTTACGTCATGTGCCACGTCCCCTTCACTTTACTTCGCAGGTACTGTGGAAAGGCCCGGGTGCACTCAATCATGCAATCATGACCGACGCGCCCGTCATAAAGCCCGGCTTAACAGTGGAACTGTCGTCTGTCGCATTTCTCGCCTTGGCGCTCCAGTGGGCCTGCCATCCAACGCTAGGTTCTGCGAAACAAACTCTTTCCCAACTCCCTTTCGCCTTGTCTCTCAGCCCCACTTCTGTTGAGCTCTTGGCGCCTCTCTGTCCCTCCCGTCCCACCTCATGACGGCGATGCTCGAAGATCAAGCCGTGCCGGATCCGAGTCAGGAGACCCTACTGCCTGCTCATTCTCATGTAACCCGCCAACGTACATGGCACCGAATCTTAGGGAGGAACAGGCGGAAGGTTGGCTGGAAGCAGAGCATCCATGCCATTGTTTTCTCTTCTTGTTGGGTTTTTTTTGCTGTTATTCATAGTTCTGCGTTCTCCACCCGGGTCGCAGGACAAACGCACACGCGAATACTTACTCGTGTTCACAACCTAGGGCTCAATGCATTCCTCGTCTTCATACCCTTTGCCTGGACGGCCCACTTCATTGACGTCAGAAGTTGGGCGCCTGGCCTCGTCTTTGGTTGTATGTCATGGCCATGCGGTCCATGCCTTCCTTCCCCGGCCTCATGAACCGTACCTTCAGTATGTTTCGTGGCCATTGTGCCTCTCCAAAAGCTCTTCGACTGGGGTGGAGGGCAGCTTGCGATGTATTGTGGTCCGGACCTTGGAGATTTAATCATCATCACGTTGAACAAGTATGTGCGCCTCTGCCACGCCCGAGTCACCTGACTTTGCTGATTCCTCATCAGTGCTGTCGAAGCTACCCTCGCAATCATTCTTCTCGTTCGATGCGAGTATGTGTTCATAGACGTATTCGCACGCGGAACAAATGGGCTAACTCACCTAGGCTCAAGCTTCTCCAGTCCACCATCACGGGTGAGTGCCCCCACGTTGTTGCTCTATGCCTGCGTTCTTACAAAATGCTCCATTTTAGGTGTCGTTCTGCTGCACCTACTACTCATTCCGGGAACTGCCTTCCTTACCGGTGGTTTTAAATTATGGGAACAACAACTACACCCTCACCGCTCGCAATTGAATCACACCCTCCTCACAATCGGGTCCGCGCCACTCTTCTACTTTCTTGTGCGGCGCAGTGCTGAGATCCGAAGCAGTGTCCTTGCCCTGACCATCCCCGCAGCCCTTTTCGTTTCAATCGGTGCTGGTAATGATACTGGCACTAAGGAGCTCACGGGTCCATCGGACGATCTCCGGCGCAGCTTGCTCCGCATGAGTCGTGGCTTCGCTGTCATCCTGCTCGTCATGTGCGCCCCTCCCAACTTATGTGCCATGTCATAGCACACCTCGTGTCGATCCCAGCTGACGACGTAACCCGCAGTTATGTCTCTTCACGTTTCTACCTGCACAATCCCCCGGACGAGGACAACGCTCTCATGCCACGTCCCGAAATTCCCGTCGAAGCACTCCGCAAGGAACGCGAGCTTGCTGAGGCAGAGCCCGATGTCGACCCCTTGGCGTGTATCATCCTCCTAGTTGTTACCGTTGGGCTCATGGCCGTGACTGCCGAATTTGTGTGTACCTGTCCACCTTTCGCGTCCCGCGTTCCGATGCCGATCGATGGATTTTCTTCCCGCAGCTTGTTGACAGTATACACTTCGTACTTCTAAGTGATAATATAGAAGAGGAGTGCGTTCTCTCCACCTTTTTCCCGCTCTCATATCTTGCATGTTCAATCTTCCCTCTAGGTGGTTCGGCATGGTCCTTCTTCCCATCGTCTCATTCTCTGCGGATGGCACCGTCGCCGTCGTATTCTTCGTCCGTTCTTGCCTGCAGCGCTTCCTCGCTGGCAAATCGCCCGAGTCGCCGAACCTCCTCGCTAAGGCGCGAGCAATCGACTTTAGCATCCAGTTCCTGCTGTTCTGGATGCCGGTCCTCACCCTCCTGGGCTGGTGGCTTAATAGGCCTATGTCTATGCTCTTCGGTAGAGGCCGTCCTCACCTAGTAGCTGATCTAGGCCACTGACAACAACCGGGCAGATCTATTCGAAGTCGTCCTGCTCATCGGGGCGACCTTCCTCGTCAACTACGTCACGGCCGACGCCAAGACAAATTGGGCCGAGGGCGTCGTCCTGGTCTCGTTCTATGCTATGATCGTGAGTCCACTCGGATGTGTCATCATCGACTTGGTTGATCGAGTCAAAAATTGCTATGTGTAGGCACTCTCAGCGTGGTATTATACCGGCGAAAACGATGTGCGGATAATGAACGCATGCGAGAGCATCGTGGCGGCGCTTGCGACTGGCGTGGACCCGGAAGGATGAGGAGGCCAACTCCGTCAGTCGCTTTGCCGCGCTCTCTTCTCCGCATCTCAGCTCGCTTTGCACCCGAGCATTGTTCATAATAATGCTGTACCATCAATTGGGACATGTCTCCTGTCCTGCTCACGTTTATGTACGATTCCCGTAACGCTTTCCTCGTCCAGTTATCCCGCACACGCACTCGCACAAATGGCTTTCACTGTATCACTTTACCCGCCACGTGCGTACTATGTACGTGACCCGCAGCGAATGCCAAATTAACTCCAATTCTTGTAATTTAGTCGTATTCATGCTGTGTGATGCGTGTGATACTCAGTATTCTCTGCGGTTTATGGTCGTTTATCGTTTATCGCTCGCCCTATTGGATAATTCGGTGTGATCATCCCAGCGATGTTGTCTTCCCGAGACCGGTCTTGGCATCTTGCTCTCGCCCTTCCTTGCTCCCCGCCAGCATCCCGTCTGCAACTCAGTCACTGACTGGAAAATTGAAGGTCGTGCCGACTGCTCATCGCAATTCCTCGTCCGCCCATGTCCTGCCGCGCAATCTCTGCTTTGGGCTTCTCAGGCCTTTTAAAGACCCTTCCTCTCGCCGAAAATACTGCCCAACACTGGAAGGACCATGCTCGATATACGAACCTGAGGCCCCCCTAACTCAGACCTGGCGATTCAAAAGCCCATTCAGCCCTATGGGAACCTTGCGCTCGCTTTCGAAACTAATGTGCCCAATATGGCGTCCAGAGAGTTGTAGTTCTCGGGTGCCGAAGGTGGATTATATTCGTTCCTAGATCTTGTTCCGTCCGAGTCCTTTAATGCGGCTTCACATTGTGGTAAAACCAATAGTGGTCAGTTCATTCCCTTTTAGAAATAGGGACGGAGCTTGGGAGTAAGGAAGAATGCGAATCGTCATATGCCAGTGGTCTTGGGGATGAAGATGCGAATAACAAACGTAGCCCGTGTGCAAATAAATAACACTGTGAGATGTTTCGGCGTGACTTCACGCTTTGGTTAGGTATAGAAGGGGGGACGATGCAGCTGGATGTGTCTTGAGAGCGACCCCTTCAGATTTGACCGACGTGGCGCGCTCATAATCCTGACTCACTTTTTTTCGGAAACACTTTTATTCGGAAACAATCTTATCTCGGGCATTCAACACACTGCTAGAATCTGGAATCGCACAGCCAACACACAGACTCCTCATACAAGGCTTCACCAATCCTCCAACTTCAATTTCGATTTCAATTCACTGAAAATGAAACGAATGAGACCAATTTCAAGCACTGCAAGTCGAAAGTTGCATACCGGCGAAGTTTCAGGATGAACCCTGATTAATCTCGGACAGGTAAATTGAAAACGTTTCCGTTAATGTTCCCGGTCCTAGTTATGACTGCGGTTAGGTCGTTGTCATTTGCCATCCTAAACCAATCGCCATCTTCAACGCCATTGAGGGTACGGATGTATTCGATGAGGGCATCCCTCTGGGCTTCTTCGACAAAGGTAGAAAGTTGACGGCGGGCGAATCCATGGACGTAATAGAGGACCGAGTAGCGTTGGAAAGAAACCATCACTTATCTGTTCCTGTAAAATGGGACGTCGGTCATAAGTAGACGAAATGGTCCAATGGAATGGCGAAGAGATCAGACCCACGTTGGATATGCAAGGTTTGTGCAGTGGGTGAGGTTCGAGCTGCTAAGACTGGGAAGAACTCGCAGGTTTATATACGTTTTGAGGACCCGTTATCATTTTCCTGAGAGTCGAAGCTCAGGACGTTCCCACTGAGAAGCGAAACCAGGTTCGGACCCCAGTTGATCGAGTCACAGTCCCTGTCCAGGACGCCAGAAGACATTGATAAATCGGAAAGTCGAGAAGACATCGACATGCACCCCAGAACTCGTGTACGTGAGAATCGTCCCATCTCTCGCGACAACTATGGGACTAGTATACTGCGAACCTTCTGAATCTGTTCATATCCGGCATGAAGTCAGCGTCTTGCACTACACGATCACGGCAGAAGCAGACCCATGAGGGCCCATGATACTGCCGCCACGTCGGACACCAGATGGACGCATAACAGGTGACCTTCAACCAGTAGTTCTATCTACAGCCGTTTCTGAGAGATTCCAAAAAGGCGAAGTATGCAAAAAAAGGGACACCACACCTTTCGGTCCTTTCCCTTCCCGGATGACTGGATCGAAAGCACGTCTTTCCCAAGAAGTTCGCAGCCACGCAGACCACTAGAACCACACATTCCCCCGGCGGTGCAGAGCCCTTCAGTTGCTACGATGCTGCTGCAACATTTTTTCAGAGCAAGCATTTGAGAAGAGAAGAGAAGAGAAGAGAAGAGAAGAGAACAGGTTTCGGAGTTTGCGTGACCGTAAACCATAATGAGGCGCCCTTTTCCCCAGCGACTGTTCCGTATTACAGTTAAACGCTCAGAGCCTCAGACTGGAGACAGGGGAACTTCATCATTTCCCAGGGTTTCCCCTACAGTATTCGTCCGAGAGAACTTCAAGGGTTTCCCCTACTCGACCAATCTGACCAATCTACCAATCCCGCGACCAATCGGTCCAATCCGACCAGTCCCAGCCAATCCTCACGGGACCCGCGGCGTAGGTACTTGTGCGGAAAAAATTATTATTATCCGTATCAGTCACACCAGGGGGTCGCCAGTGGGCGCGCCCCAAACTGTCACGTCTTCTGAGCGCAGGACGTTCAAGCTTCTGTGCGTGCTCGAATGCTTACTGCACATCACACGCACCTCCACGGCTCCACCCCACCTCACACCCGAGAAAGCTCATCATGATCCCCACCCCCACCAAAGCAACGTAATTGAAGCGTTCCACTGCACTGCGCACGACACTTTTCCAGCAGCGCTGGCGCAGTTGTCTCAGTCCCGCAGCGTACATGTACAGGTGAGGATGGGTCTTTCCATAACTTCTTTCCCTGGGATGTGAGATGTGAGGCCACGCATTGGTGGGCCCTGCATCTGAGTCTGTCTATCTGTCCGTCCGCATTGTGTGCCCAGTTTGTCCCCGCGAGTTACTGGCCACCTCGTGTTGTGCACGCCATCGGCTCACTTGCCCATTTTGCACTTGGAGTGTGTTGACCAAAGCAGCTTTCCCCTTCTTTCTTAGCGAGGTGACCTACATCCACCCATTTCATTCTTCATGCAGCTCTTATCTGGATTTCGGTGAGGGAGATGAGAAGCACAGAACCTCCCATGGTGGCAAAACCATGTGCAATACTGGATAGATGTTGCACAGGGATTGTCTCACGGCAAACCATATACAGTCTTAAAAGGACGTAATTTCTGATCATCTACTCACCCTATTCCATTACGGCTGGCCTACCGTTGACACGAGATGATGCTAACTTCAATTGCTAAGTGCGAGGGGCGCTGCCCGAGGTCATATTATGGTCAAACTCTGAGAACAGCTGCACCTCAGCGGCCTCAGCCCTTTTTCAGCCAGAGTCCACAAAATCTCAATGAAGGTAACCCGGGGCCTGTCGTTGGGATCTTACTGTAGTGAAAATAAAATACCAACGGCTCTTCGGCAGGAGATCGGTGCAAAGGCATAATAAGAAAGGAAGCATGCCTGCTTCGAATTGCCAGGCCAAGGTGATCGAGAATTAATAGATGTTGGAGAATCTCCCAGCCAGAGTAGTTCTGCCTCAGACAGTTCGAACATTTTCTTACTTAGCACATACGATCTCGTCCTCTTTTAGCCTGTGAATCTCGGCACTACTCGAAGCTCACTCTCGTAATATCCCTTGTTTGGTCCAAGGGTTCATGACTACAACAGCACAGTGCCATCCTGAACTGGACCCTCCAAACGCGTTCTCTCCCTGGCATGGGTCCGGTTTGTGGCTGGCTTGTGGTTCAGAAATCTCTGAACCTGAACCGGTCCCGTTCTCTCCGGTCCGGTCCGAGGGTCACCAAATTTGGTGAACCAGACCTAAGGTTCGGGGTTCGGAAATTTTCGGAAACTGGACCAAACCGGACCGTGGCATCACCTTACAGTAGGACTCGGATCGCGGGATTGGTCGATTGGTTGGATTGGTCGAATAGGGAAAACCCTGATGTTCCCCGGATTGGTCGCGAAATTGATCGATTGGTCAGATTGGGGAAACCCTGGGAATGATGAAGTTCGTCTCCAGTCTGAGGCTCTGAGCGTTTAACTGCAGTAATACGGAACAGTCACTGGGAAAAAGGGCGCCTCATTATGGTTTACGGTCACGTAAACTCCGAAACCTGTTCTCTTCTGTTCTCTTCTGTTCTCTTCTGTTCTCTTCTGCTTGCTCTGAAAAAATGTTGCAGCAGCATCGTAGCAACTGAAGGGCTCTGCACCGCCGGGGGAATGTGTGGTTCTAGTGGTCTGCGTGGCTGCGAACTTCTTGGGAAAGACGTGCTTTCGATCCAGTCATCCGGGAAGGGAAAGGACCGAAAGGTGCGGTGTCCCTTTTTTTAGCATACTTCGCTTTTTTGGAATCTCTCAGAAACGGCTGTAGATAGAACTACTGGTTGAAGGTCACCTGTTATGCGTCCATCTGGTGTCCGACGTGGCGGCAGTATCATGGGCCCGGGCCCTCATGGGTCTGCTTCTGCCGTGATCGTGTAGTGCAAGACGCTGACTTCATGCCGGATATGAACAGATTCAGAAGGTTCGCAGTATACTAGTCCCATAGTTGTCGCGAGAGATGGGACGATTCTCACGTACACGAGTTCTGGGGTGCATGTCGATGTCTTCTCGACTTTCCGATTTATCAATGTCTTCTGGCGTCCTGGACAGGGACTGTGACTCGATCAACTGGGGTCCGAACCTGGTTTCGCTTCTCAGTGGGAACGTCCTGAGCTTCGACTCTCAGGAAAATGATAACGGGTCCTCAAAACGTATATAAACCTGCGAGTTCTTCCCAGTCTTAGCAGCTCGAACCTCACCCACTGCACAAACCTTGCATATCCAACGTGGGTCTGATCTCTTCGCCATTCCATTGGACCATTTCTTCTACTTATGACCGACGTCCCATTTTACAGGAACAGATAAGTGATGGTTTCTTTCCAACGCTACTCGGTCCTCTATTACGTCCATGGATTCGCCCGCCGTCAACTTTCTACCTTTGTCGAAGAAGCCGAGAGGAATGCCCTCATCGATTACATCCGTACCCTCAATGGCGTTGAAGATGGCGATTGGTTTAGGATGGCAAATGACAACGACCTAACCGCAGTCATAACTAGGACCGGGAACATTAACGGAAACGTTTTCAATTTACCTGTCCGAGATTAATCAGGGTTCATCCTGAAACTTCGCCGGTATGCAACTTTCGACTTGCAGTGCTTGAAATTGGTCTCATTCGTTTCATTTTCAGTGAATTGAAATCGAAATTGAAGTTGGAGGATTGGTGAAGCCTTGTATGAGGAGTCTGTGTGTTGGCTGTGCGATTCCAGATTCTAGCAGTGTGTTGAATGCCCGAGATAAGATTGTTTCCAAATAAAAGTGTTTCCGAAAAAAAAGCGAGTTCAGGATTATGAGCGCGCCACGTTGGTCAAATCTAAAGGGGTCGCTCTCAAGACACATCCAACTGCATCATCCCCCCTTCCATATCTAACCAAAGCGTGAAGTCACGCCGAAACATCTCACAGCGTTATTTATTTGCACACGGGCTACGTTTGTTATTCGGACATAATGAGGCGCCCGTTTTCTCAGCGGCTATTCCGTATTACTGTAGTTAAACGCTCAGAGTCAGACTGCCACTGTCTGCCAGTGGAGACTGGGGAACTTCGTCATTCCCAGTCTTTCCCCTACAGTATTCGTCCGAGAGAACTTCAAGGGTTTCCCCTACTCGACCAATCTGACCAATCTACCAATCCCGCGACCAATCGGTCCAATCCGACCAGTCCCAGCCAATCCTCACGGGACCCGCGTAGGTACTTGTGCGGAAAAAATTATTATTATCCGTATCAGTCACACCAGGGGGTCGCCAGTGGGCGCGCCCCAAACTGTCACGTCTTCTGAGCGCAGCCTGAGGACGTTCAAGCTTCTGTGCGTGCTCGAATGCTTACTGCACACCACACGCACCTCCACGGCTCCACCCCACCTCACACCCGAGAAAGCTCATCATGATCCCCACCCCCACCAAAGCAACGTAATTGAAGCGTTCCACTGCACTGCGCACGACACTTTTCCAGCAGCGCTGGCGCAGTTGTCTCAGTCCCGCAGCGTACATGTACAGGTGAGGATGGATCTTTCCATAACTTCTTTCCCTGGGATGTGAGATGTGAGGCCACGCATTGGTGGGCCCTGCATCTGAGTCTGTCTATCTGTCCGTCCGCATTGTGTGCCCAGTTTGTCCCCGCGAGTTACTGGCCACCTCGTGTTGTGCACGCCATCGGCTCACTTGCCCATTTTGCACTTGGAGTGTGTTGACCAAAGCAGCTTTCCCCTTCTTTCTTAGCGAGGCGACCTACATCCACCCGTTTCGTTCTTCATGCAGCTCTTCTCTGGATTTCGGTGAGGGAGATGAGAAGCACAGAACCTCCCACGGTGGCAAGACCATGTGCAATACTGGATAGATGTTGCACAGGGATTGTCTCACGGCAAACTACATACAGTCTCGAAAGGGCGTAATTTCTGATCATCTGCTCACCCTATTCCATTAGGACCATTACGGATGGCCTACCGTTGACACGAAATGATGCTAAGTGAGAGGGGCGCTGCCCGAGGTCATATTATGGTCAAACTCTGAGAACAGCTGCACCTCAGCCCCTTTTCAGCCAGAGTCCGCAAAATCTCAATGAAGGTAACCCGGGCCCTGTCGTTCGGACGTTACTGTAGCGAAAATAAAACACCAAGGGTTCTTCGGCAGGAGATCGGCGCAAGGCGTAAAAAGAAAGGAAGCATGCGCGCTTCGGATAATCGGATTGCCAGGTCAAGGTGATCGAGAATTAAGAGATGTAGAAGAATCTCCCAGTCAGGGTAGTTCTGCCTGTGGGTGGGGACCGAGAATGGAGAATCAGAAACTCGAGAAGACATCGACTTGTACCCCAGAATGCATTGACATGGGAATCATCCCATCTCTCGCAACAACCACGGGAGTGCATTACCATGAATCCATTCACAATTGGCATGGGTCTTGCACCCCACCACGTCAGGAGACCTGTGAAAACCCATGACATCATACTGTCACGTTGGACAACAGATGAATGGGTGACCTAATTTCAACAGCCAAGAAAGCTGATGCGCTGATGCCCCACCTTTCTCGGATGGCTGGGTCGTGTAAGGAACATGCGTTGAGCACATTGAGCTTGGAGCCGCCGCATGGGAGTGCCTGCGCACGCTCGACACGACGCCACCGCCCGCAACCCTTTCAGCTCAATTAGTCGACCGCCCTCATCGCGAGGTGCCGGCGATGATCGTTCTGGGCCTTCGGCGTCTCGTTGTGACCCTCTTTCTTGCTGTCATTCCCCTTTCTAGCCACCAACCTGTATATAAAGTAGACATTACTAGTAGCTACCTACTTGCCGAGGCAATCAACCCAATAACCCAATAATCAGTAGTTTCATCTACGTGCCGCACCGCCGTGCGCTTCCCATTCCTTTCCCCTCGCGTCGCGTCCACTTCCTCATCCTCAGCTCCCCCTTCAAGCTCTTATCTTATCTCTGTCCACAACATCCCCTGGGTCGTACTCAAATACTCGCATCTACAATCGGAAGCATGTTTTTCCCAAGACATTCGTAGCCATGCAGACAGCTGGAACCACAAACGACACATTCCCCCAGTGCAGAGGCGCACTGCCGCGGTGCTGCACGTTGCCATCCCAAGGCAGATTTGAGAAGCTACGTGATAAGAGAAAGGTATTGAGCCTTGAGCCTGTCGTGTTTCGGACCGGTGGCTCCGGTCACGGAAACTCCCGTCGCGGTCGGCTTAATCTGAATCTGAACTGGACCTTCTGCCCGCGCGCCCACGATTCCGTGTCGGTCAGCTGCTGCTCACACCCAAGCGATATCATGAATTGGTTTAATTCGTCATTTTCAGTAGTCTCGTTCCCATCCGTTCAACAGACTCTGTCGGAGAATGTCGGAATATAAGTCGGACTCTGAAAAACGCCTCATCAAAAGAATCTGTCACGACCCACATTATTCCAATCGTCCCCAGTTACGCCCGAGCCAGGGCCACTCGCTGAGCCCCCGTTGCT
This sequence comes from Russula brevipes, assembly GCA_022496215.1. Classification (NCBI taxonomy): domain Eukaryota; kingdom Fungi; phylum Basidiomycota; class Agaricomycetes; order Russulales; family Russulaceae; genus Russula; species Russula brevipes. Next base: position 33,260 of record WTXF01000059.1, on the reverse strand, counting down.
CCCGGCCTCTCTCTGTCGACCCTGTTCGGCACCAAAGCGAGTGGTGAGGCATTAATTGAGTTCCTGGAGGTCACCTAGGCCTGTTTCAAGCCGAATGAGCAGCCCTTTGACGCCGGATAGATCACAAACCGCAGGCAGTAGCCCCATCCACCCCCTCACCCGAGAGTAGAAACTCCCCTTGCTTGACATACTGCCATCCTAGCCTGAAATGGCTTTCTTACCCACGCAGTCACCTCACTTCGGTGTACTTACACCTAGTAGGTAGCCCACTTACTCGACCCAATGAGCTGAGACGGCGACCGGACTTCGGGAGTGGTCCATTCAACTACCTCATCGACACTACGGTGGACCACCAGAGAATGAGTATAAGCCATTGAGAACCTCAGAGCCAGAAGGGAAGGAATAACGAATACTAGACGCAAATGTTGCCATGGTTTTTTGACAATCAAAAGCCATGGGTGATACCTCTAGACCAACAGAACCCAGACCCGCCAGATCTCCCCTCCATCCACCCTGTCAGAATCCGCGCGGGATGTTTCCGCCAAGCCCGATGACAGTTGCCCGTTAAGGATGGATTTCCACAGAGGTCGCCCAATTTCTGAATCCAAGGGCTGTTCCAGTAAGTTTCATCAGTCACCAAGAGAACCAGCTGCCTCATATCCGCCAAGTACTGATACAAGCGTATGCGCTCGGTCAGCTGCGGTTCCTGAAATTGAGTTTTGAACTGTTTCTCGACCGAAGACGCGATGGGTCCACTGCAACTATCACCCCTGGTTCTGCTGCTCCTCCGGCGACTAGTCCGCTTAGTTCTTCGAATGTGACCGCCCCTGCCTCCCCAGAGACTTCCTTAGGTCAATGTCCACGATCAATTCACATTCCCACTAAAGCCGGCGAGCACGGGCTCGGCTCCAGAGTCACCCTCTGAAGGTCATCCACATCGCTGCGTCTGATGAGAAAAACGGTATCTGAGGAACCATCCCAGTCGAGTAGTAATCCGCTCGAGACAAATTAGCGTAGCTTCTCTCCGCCAAAGCCAAGGGAAAAGCAAGTTCATAATCCCTTCGATATCTCTGGACAGACGACGAAGTCGATGCAAATACGCGGAGCGGGTCCATAGTCGCCGATGCAAATACGTGGAGTGGGTCCATAGTCTTCGAACATTTTCTTAGCACGTGTAATCTCGTCCTCTTTCAGCCCGTGATTTTCGGTACTACTTGAAGCTGGATGTGAGCCAGGTATGTAGCGTGGACACCAAGAAGCTCACGCTCGTAATATCTCTTGTCTGGTCCAAGGATTCATTATAACAACAGCGCACGTGGTCCTCTCAGATGGGTGCCACCGTTCCTGCCGCGGAAAGGTAGGACATATATTGAAGACTCTCGTTCCATGTTCAGCAAGAACGGGATCTGTGGCGCTTGGATAGCTGTCCGAGTCGATAAAGGCTCCAATAAATGGAACGAAAGACCATGAATTGAGATCCTCGGAGGTGTAAACGCCTTCTTTGACAAACAAAAGGTACCGTCTGCCACGACGTCAAATGAACGACTTCTTCGCCGAGGCGTCGACGTACGGCGTAGTAGGTCCAGTACGATTTCCCTTCAAGCGCGAGGTGTGTTCAAAGATTAGCGGTTGACAGAGCCGAGCACTTACCGATGCCAGGATGCCCCGTTGTCACGACAGGCGTGCCTGCCCTCCTCTGTTCTCGCACATATTGTAATACCTTTCGGCGGCGTCCCCTTGCGACTCTCGACTTTGGGTGGCGATGGGCTTTCCCCAAAAGTTGGAATGCAGCTGGGAGAAATGGGAGTCATCGGCAGCAGGAATCAGATGCCACTATTCAGCAACTTTTTTTTTTTTTTCGCTATGTAGGAAGACAGAAGCAAGTGAGCCATTGATAGGGGGAGCATAGGCTGGCCAACTTACGAGCCGAATTGTCACGCCACGTCATTCAGAAATCTAATGGCCTAAAGCATGAGATCATGAGACATGTTAGTGGAAGGCTTGGTGGAAGGCGCATGCAGAACAAGGGCTACGATTCCGTCAGTTCGCCGTTGTCTCGTTGTCTCTTCGACTTCGAGATTCACTGAAAGCCCGTGCTTGCTCTCGACGTACGGCGATGGTCGATAGATTTCTGTCTCAGGGCTCTGCCCTAGCTCGTAGGATGTTCCCCTGGGGCCCATGTCGCGACAGGCCAGTCGCGGTTAGGCAGTCCAGTCCGTTCACGTAATCAGCGCGCGGAAGTGTGCCCCAGTAAGGTAGACCTCGTTCATACACAACGGCATCACGTGATAAAAGCGTTACAATTCGTGACGATCAACAAAATTGAATAAGGCTTTTTTTCAGGCTTTTTTTGGTGATTCTAAGACCGAGGAAAGGGAGGGAAAGTAATGTAGCACAATCGCTCGGTGCCAGATTTTTGATTTTGTATGAATTGGTAACAGAGTATTCAAATTACAGTCCACATCGAGGGCTCTAGCCGTTTCTGACACCCATTTAGCGCTCATTACGTGGGAATGTTTACTAATCGATGCGGTGTTTCAAAACGTCATCTTTGTAATATAAAATTGTATTTAGTTTCCCATAAAATTTATAAATATTGTTGGTTGAAAAGAAAATAGCGGCAATTATCAAAGTGGCGTGCAGAAAGGGGATGCGAATCGCAGGGAGCACGCATGGCGGCAGCAGAAGCATGCTCCCTGAGTTATATAGTTATAATGATATTGAATAGTTATGGCTTGATGGTCCAGTGGTAAATGCTTGCTCTGGGTTCAGACCTTAGCTTGGTGTTTTGCGGGTCAAGGGTTCGAACCTGTGTTTGTGCAATTGTGGTGGGAATGTTCTTTTTTGATTGGCGGGTCTAGTCTCACTTTGCCCTTTGCCGCTGCAGCAGCATTTGCGAATTCCCCCGGTTCCCAACCGCTTACATAACTTTATTATAACTTGAAGCTTACAGTAATCGCCAAAGTAAATATCTTATCAAATACGATGTTTTTTTTGCTGAGTACGAAGATGTCACAGCCCAGTCACATCACATGATGTTGTCGAGTATGAATGAGGTCTACCTTACCAGTCTATGTCCTCCCGACTCCTCCACCAACCTTTCCCCCTGCCTTCATTGACCTGCTCAGTCGGTTTCTACGCACCGGAATCACCATCAACTTGATCCCCAGCTCCAACGGCCTCTGGCCCATACACCATCTCAAAGCGCTCGTAACCGTAACTGAGGCTCCATGCCCAGCCAATGACGCCCAGAGGCCTTCGAACGACAAGCCGTACCTGCAAATGATGCGATGACGCGAATATGAGATGTCGCCGATGAAGGGGATGTAGTATATACTACGACGTGCCAACAAAGCCACGGTCCGAGTACTACGGTGCGCCCTCTCAAACCCCTTACTTCGCGCCCAGCCCCTACCCAGACGGTAAGGTTTAACTAACTAACTTTCCCGTCCCATATTCTTTACCGGAATGCGCCTCTTAAGGGGCCACGCATAACCTCCACCTTCTACACGACGCACCGCCGTGGCACTCAAGGTCCTAACGACAAGAGACCAGGGAATAACCACGCAACACCACCACGCACATAATGACATTCCCGCATCATCACATACACGCACCAGTATATATCACACTCCGATTGATCGAGGCTCATTGGGGCGCGTCTTGTGGATACATACATACATGCCGCGTGTCATACATACGGGCTCAAAGACAGAAATAGAGCGACTGGGACCTAGAGCGGGGAGGATCACTCATATCACGGGTCCGGGAAAAAATATAGGTAGAAGATGAGGACTTTGTCCGGTGTAGGTGCGCAAGAATCGCAGACGTGGGATGTGATGTTAAAAACGATGGGAGTGAGGCCTAGTGCTAGTGAGGAACGACACGCACATGTTGGCGTCTCAATACCGCCGAGCCATGACCGTAAATGCCATCCATCCCACACGCCATCAGTTCGGAGCTCACCAAATTCTCTCCCCAAATGACAAGACCATGCAAAATAACAACAACGATCTGCACAGAGTCTTTGTCCCCTCGTCGTTTGACTTGTCGTTGCGTTGGTCCGGCAGGCGTGATGAACCGGCGGTGGACATGCACCCATAAGCCAGAAGAAAAAAGAATGTTCCATGGTTCACAGTATAGACGCATGCATGTCGTCCAGGCGCTTTGACCCCGTCGAATTCACAACATAGGGGTCGTTTACATGCGGCGGAGGAGAGGCGGACATGCGGTTCCGAATCACGCATCGCCGCATCGATCATCGTACATGCACATAGACGTCATTTGGTTCCGCGCACGATCCACGCGAGCACGCGAGGATCTTTCAATCTAAACAACATTTCATCCTGCCATGTCGGTGGTGACTTTGACATGAGAAGATGAGAGTTTCGTCTCCTCTTTCTGGTTCTCCGATCGAGGATTTTGCATGTTTCAATCTGGGGTTACATGGTCATTCCTAATACCCGAAATCCAAGACGATCAAAAAAAAAAGTAAAAGACTGGTAGTAGTCAAGCAAGAAAAAAAAAACACCCTATGGATGAGTATCGAAAGCGAAAAGATGGATTGGATATACATCGAAAAAAGATACACACGAAGAAAAAAAAACAGTTAGCAACAATCAAGGTTCCGCCGCGGTAAAGATCGCATTGTCGCGCTCCTCGGGGCTGATCAAGTCATGTTCCACGGCTCGCTTGAGCACCTCGACGACCCAGTTCTGCCCGTTCCACCACCCATTCGGGCGCATGACGCCGACGCCATTCGCGATGCGCTCGAGCGCGCCGCGCTTCCCGCGCCCGAGGTTCGCGACGGGCACCAGCCGGCACTCGCGCGAAAAGTCGTACGCCTGCGTGATCGGGCCCCAGTACACGTAGCTCTCCTTCTCCGGCGCCACGGGCACCGTCCCCAGGATCCGCACCACCCCTTTCGCGGGCGACCAGCAGAGCGCCCAGCTCCGCTCCCGCGGAAGCGGGCGCGCCGGCGCCGGGTAGCCCGAGACGACGATGTAGACCGCCTGCGCACCGTCCGGCTCCGGGAACGAGCCCGCGGGGAGGCTCGGTGGCGGCTTCATACCCGGCTGGACGCCGTTATGCGGTTCATAGAAAGATGCTGGATACATTTTGTGGGTCGATCGAGTTCTCTCTGGTGTTTTTTTTTTTTCAAATTCTCCGATCCCGATTTGTCACAAAAAGAGAAAGAAATGCGAATAGCAAGATGCAAAAATGGGCGTTGGGAGGACAAAGAGCGGGCGGAAGAGGCTGGATGGGGGAGGAGGCGGGAATTATGGGCGCTGTGGTGGGCTAGTCGAGATCGAGAACAACTGGGTGGTTAAATTTGGATCTCGGATGGGCCGAGGTACGACGGAAGGCGTCTGATGGAATGAAACAAAGCGGAATGCAGAGTATACAGTATGGGAGGTGGTCGTGGCACGTTTAGTGAGGATATGGGAGCTTGTGTGAGAGTCAATTGACAACCTCTCAATTCCGAGTGGGGCGCAATCTGGATGGTCAGGACAAATATGTGCCTTGGCTCGCGGCCTCTTCATAAAGGATTTCAACGTCATAGGCCGCGGCCTGCCCTTTGCCTCAAAACGACATCATAGATTTGGGCTACTATGGGATGGGGATGCCTCGTTGCATCAGAAACGAGACAAAACAGGACACGGTCGGATAAAATGCCAGTGCGGCAGGTGGGTGGACACATTGCGGCTGGTAGCGGGGGGCGTGGAGATCATGATCATTTCCGATCAAATGCGTGCAATGACGTCTACACTACGTGCACCGTGCCGCACTTATCAGAGCCCAGCGCTCACTTCAGGCGTGCGGCGCCCGCAGACCAAATTTGGCACCAGGGGGATCAGTCTTTATGACGTAGTAGGATTAAATGCGAGCAATAGATAATCCCAATGCGTGCAACATGCGAGCGAAAGAACATTCGAATGCACCCTATCCGTGCCCACGCCGTCTCTGTGGGACTTCCTCATTCACAAGGTGCCGCCCAGAAAAATGGTCCTTTCCACTTCCCAACAACGGACCTTCTTAATGTGACGGCAAAAGGTACGATGCGTGATATCATCACTTGGGTCCTTACGCCATGGCACGCGCCATCTGGCTAAGTTGTCCTGCCAGGTCGGGGTAGCTCTCGATAAACTTGAGCTGGGCGTAAGAGGCCTACGGTGTAATTGGGCGTCGTCATAATATTATCATCAGTGAGCTCGCGATATCGATATAAGGATTTGCTGATGCTTACGTATTGGTACGTAAGCGCGTTTACGAGCTCTGGCTCGGTGCGCGCCAGCTGAGTGTGACGTTCGAACATCTGCACGGCGACATCGATCTTTCCTTGCTGCAAGCTGAGTTGTGCCAGTGTCGCAACCGCAGCTTCACATTCAGGATCGGTGCGCAAGGCCTCATTGCAACATCGCTCTGCAGCTTCGGCGTCCTGCTTCCATTGAAACAGAGCCAAACCCTTGTTCACCAGGGGCAACACGTTCATTGGGTTCCTATTGCTGATCAGTACAGATAGTGTGGCATTAGGGTTAAAACACACTTTAACCGTTCTAGCTCAATCGCCCGGTCGAACTTTTCTACAGCATCTTGGAATCGTTGCTGGTCCAAGAGCAATTCCCCGCTGTATGACGTCAACAAACCCTCGCAATGTGCAGTTCAGAAGAGCTCACTAGTAGTTCTGCGGTTCGCTACGATCTGGGAATGCCTTCAAGGTCCGCCTGAACGTCGCCATGCTCTTTGGAACGTCGCCGGATTTATACTGTGCGACGGCCAGTTGGATTTGTGAAAAGACGAAAGTATTGTCCAAGTCAGTCGATTTGGTGTAATTTTCCGCAGCATTGTCGAAATCATTCAAGATGAAGAGTACTACAGCAGAATAAGCACAGGGATGTGGTTTGCCATTTGTGCATTTTACCTTGCCCTCGGTGATAGTAAATGTCAGGGTCGGACGGGTTGTGCTTGGCCGCCTCTTCGAAGGCCTCAAAAGTTTTCGCCCCATCACCCTGTTCCATATGGACGCTTGCAATTTTGACCCAACTTTGAGTGTAAGAGGGAAGTAGCTGCACAGACTCCTCAAAGTCGACTTTGGCGCCATCCGTATCTCCAATCAAGAACCTGCAGCCGTATCAGCTCTCTGGCACTACATGGGTAACAGGCAAGACCAACTTGAAAGTGCCACGGAGATTGAGCGCTTCCGCTCTTCCATGTTCCCACGATATACCCTGTTCAATGGCCTCGGTAACAAGGGTGAACGAGTGAGCGTAGTCTGATGCGCCAAGTGCCTCGAGGGCTAAGATAAGGGTATTGTCGCCGGTCGACGGGTTTTCTGGAAGCGTGGGAAGCGAACCTGTGACGCATTTGGTATGCTACTAGAAAGGATACGGAATGAGAGGAAGACATACGTGGACGGAATGCCGAGAAATAGGCGGAGACGAATGTGTGAGAAGGGAGACGGCGCTCACGGCTCTGTCGAATGTAGGTAAGACACGATAAGCCAGAGTCACGGGCAGGAGGTGCTCACTGCGAGGATCTCAGCGGCTTTCTTTTTTGATAACTTTTCCAACACGCGCTCCACAGAGCGGCCCGCGGCATCGTTCTGGAACTTGCCCAGAATTGTAGTAGCAGTGTAGTCTGAGAGCAAATCGTCAAATCAAATAGCTCGGTTTTTGGTCTCGTGACCACACGCACCTCGCAAAGCCTCCTCATAACGCTCAAGAGCCTCAAGCGCAGTCGCCCTTCTATTGAGCGCCTTGACATAGCGCGAGTCCAGTTTGAGAGCCTCGTCGCAGTCTGCGACCACTTTTTCGTGCTGTGGTGGCTCCATGCTCACATAGCATGCGGCACGATTACTGTAGAAAACTGGTTCGGGTTGAGGCGACACGGCAATGGCGCGTGTGTAGAATTGAATGGCGTGGGGGAACTTTCGGGCTTGGTACGCATCATTGCCTTTTTGCTTCAGCGAAGCCGCGAGCGACTTGCGCTCCTGCCTTTGGATCAGCACACGCATGGCCAAGGCGACGGCATGCTTACCCCGGTATCAAGCGCCTGAATCTGCTCCTCTGTCAAGGGGTGGTCTGGTAGACCAAAATCGGTAAGCAAGCGACACGCGAGGAGAAGTCGAGAGGCAGGCCGGTACTCAACCGTCATCAGACTCCTCCGCCGCTTTGGGCTTCTTCTCCTCCAGTATTGGGCCGTCCTTGTCCTTCACTATCTTCCTGTGTTTCTTCTTTTTCTTGTCTTTCTTTTTCCCTCCCCTGAGGCTCTCCTCGTCACCGACCCCACTTCGAGCGCGTGATGACGCGACATAGTATGCGACTCCTCCAACCGCAACGGCGGCGGCGGCGACACCAATAGCGACGCCACGCTTGTTTTCAGAAACGAATGACGAGATGCGGTCTACGATGGAGTCGTCAGAGGACATGGGCAAACCTGGGTTGTGCAAGTTTCGGTTTCAGTCGAGGGAACCTCGGCGTCTCTGCTCTGCTGACGCGTGCGGCTACAGTCGTCCGTGGGAATATCTCGTAAGCAACCCTTGAGCCGAGCTTCGATAACCACGTGGTTATCTTCCCCCTCTCTCTTGCTTGCAGTCATGACAGAGTCCGCCTTTTCGTCTTCTGCGCAGGCTGTTATCCAGAGTTCTGTCGTCCTGGATGAAAATGATGCACATGCACCGCTATCCGCTGAGCAGTTCAATGACTATTTTGAATTGGAAGGGACCGCAAATGAAATCATTTCGAAGAATTACAAGAGAGTGAGCAGGTCTACCTGCCCACACAGATGTGGTCGTGATCAACCGAGCACCGCTTGCAGATTGCCCTCCAATTTCCGGACGAGATTCTGCAAGACTCCGTCCCAATTTATCATGACCTAAAACGAGCCATCGGTGCTGCCAGGGACCTTTATGTACTTGCGGATACGTCATATGGCAGGCAAGCTTCCCGTTTTCCCCATGTATTGCCTAACTGGGGGTTCTCTGGACAGTTGTTGTGTAGATGAAGTGGCTGCGCAGCATGTTGACGCAGACGTAGTCGTCCATTACGGTCATGCCTGTATGAGCAAGTGAGTTCCCCACCATCTACCGTGTCTTATCCGATATCGATATATCATAGGAATTATCGCCTCCCCGTTATTTATATTTTCGGAAAAAAGCCTGTAGATGCAACTGATGCTGCGCAGAAGCTCTTCGAGTCTTATGTAACATCGAACATTTCTGCGAAATCAGTGGTCTTTAGGCACGATGTAGGGTACACGCATGAGGCAGGTGCGCCCGGACATGTTACATTTCCAACGGCGGGTTGACCCTTCATAGAGAATCTCATGTCGGCTCTGCGAAGGATCTTCGCGAAGCATGACATCTCTGTCTCATTCAGGCCCATCCCACGATTTTTTGGTCTATCGACCGCCGTCCCTTCACAGAGTCCCGTGGTTGAAAGCGAGGATCATGTTTCCAAGTCTCACTTGGACTCCTCCGGAGATACCACTCCCATTCTTTACGTCGGGCCATCGAGTCTCGGACTGACAAATCTAATTTTGACAAACCCAACGACCCCTGTACGCACTCGTCCCCGCCCGTTAAGCACATATCTCATTCCATGAGCCCTTGTTCCTTCCCCTTTAAGATCTGTGGGTATGACCCTATGACGCGCGAGGCCACTCTTCAGTCTGCAGAAACGAATAAATTCCTGATGCGACGGTACGCCCTTGTCCAGAGGGCTCGTGACGCAGACGTTTTTGGTATCCTTGTTGGCACCCTTGGAGTCGGTTCGTCACCAGCATTTTACCTCATATCATTAATATAAAGACCATCGCATCAGCTTCTTATCTTCCTCTTATCGCACACCTTCGTCAAGTTTTAGCCCGCGCTCACAAGAAGGCGTATACGATCAGCGTTGGAAAGCTCAACCCAGCCAAGCTTGCCAACTTCGCCGAGATAGAATGTTTTGTTCTCGTCGCGTGCCCCGAAAACTCGCTTGTCGATGCAAAGGTACTATCGATGCGTAGCCTGTCTCCTCAGTTTTCCGATAATTCTCGATATCACCAGGACTTCTTTCGCCCCATCGTGACCCCATTCGAGTTGCAGCTTGCGTTGCAGCCTTCCCCGACATGGACAGGCGAGTATGTGCTCGATTTTGACGAGGTCCTCGCACGTGGATCACCCAAACCTTCTTCGGATGAAGACGAGGAAGATGATCCTGATCGTCCCGTATTTTCACTTGTCACCGGGAGATACAGACACCCTAAACGTTATGGGGGTGGGCTTCGCTCGTATACTCGTTTATTGCTATTTTTAATTGAAACACCGCGGCACAGAGAATGATCGGACTCCCGCGCCAGCGTCGTCATCCTCTGCTCTTATCCTCAGAGATCAGGATGGTACAGTCGTGCTGAAGGATAGCGCTGCTGGTATGCCTTTTCCTTGTGGTGCAATATACTATACTAAGACGTTCTCAAAAAGGGGAATTCCTGCAATCACGCACCTTCCGTGGCCTCGAAACACGTGCGGGGCTTGATCCGCCCAGCATCCTCCAACAAGGGCGGAGCGGTATTGCGCGAGGCTATGGTGATGACCATCAAGCTTAGAATTTCGGAGCGAAACATCGGTTGTACAAAATTGTGCAGAGATAGAGAACAAATCGCTATGCCGAAAGTTGATCCTTAATTCTCGACGATCTACGGTGATCCGTAGTATCTGAGCTAGCTTTACCCTGGGCTGGCGCGTGTGGGGCCTGCATCGCGTGCACAAGCCTTGGGCGCCCGAACCCAGCTACGCCATACTATCCAGGCGTTCCGCGCCGCGTTCGAGTATCCTGCTTCCATGCATTGTACCCCGTTCGGCTCCTGATTCCCTCTTGGAGCAAGATATGGGCCGTGACAGACCAAGCCCAATAGTCACAAGAGAAGTTGCAGACACGGGCCCTCTTTGGTCACCCCGGGTGCCAGATGTTCCGAGATTGGACGCGGAACGGTGAAAAATGTTACAACTTTCGCCATCGTTTCTCTTCGACAATTTAGGTCCATGAGACACCTATGATCATGAGCGGGTGCCGGTGGTAAAAACATGCTAGGCGAGATGTAAGAACTCCGTCTGCTTATGGTCCCATGTCCCATAAGAGTTCAGTCGTTTTCGGCACGGTCCCATGTAGACGGAGGGTAGCAGAATTCGTACGCAAGTGAACCAGAAGCGGATACCAACACTTGAACTGCGTGGAGGGAGGCATTTCTGCTTTTCTCAATAGAGCTGTGAAATGCTTCCGGATGTGTTGTATCGTGGAGGTCGATCAATGATGCCGAGGGGACCATGGGTGCGTTCCGAGCGAGTCCATTCCTCGCCTCGGCATGAGGTCACAAAAGGGCACCTTTTTCGCCGCAGAGGCCACGTGTATCGCAATCGTCTTCGTGGGCGGTCCGTGTAGCGTAGTTCAGAAGCTAGAGAACGCCGCGAGGGTCGTGGTCATGATGGGATCAGATCCCAATACAAAAACGAGGAAGGGGCAGAAGAAGAAGCGCCAACTTCCCCTCGACCTCGTCCATTCTTCGTCACGCGACACAGGCCCGGCCCAGGGTCCTCGGCGGCGGCGGCACTATCGATGTGTGTAGATCCGTTATCATTTTTTCTTCGGGCAGCCAAGGGTCCAGACAACGCTGCTGGTCCGCCCAACCGTGTTGGGATGGAGATCACCGCGGTCGTCACATCAAACATGCGACTCGACTCGACGTCCACTTGCACCTCTTGCCCCCGGTCTGGCACAGCGCGGGGCACTTGGGAAAGATCTTGCTTGCGTGCTTGTGGCGAACAAAAAAGGAGCAAATCAAACTATCCGATAGTGGTGCACGTTCAAGAATCTACGCAGGATACTCACTTGTACTTTTTCCCCTGATATCGCGGAAGCAGGCTATGAAATCGATGAGGCGGGGCATGAGGCCATGAGGCACGAGGCAGGAGGCATGTCTACCAGTGAGTGTGCCACGATGCAAGTGACGTGTGAGACGGTAACGCATGATAAGTGCCCAAGACGGCAAACTTCCGTATGTATACGATTCGGTTGGTCTTTCGTTGTCGGGATGACGTCTTACAAAATTTCGAAGGGTTTGTCTTCAATTGCCAGATGCTCTGCGATGTGCGATGTGAGTAATGGGCACGCGTGTAGAATTACGGGGTCACCGAAGATGGCAAAGAAGCGTGGACTTTTTCGGTCCCTTTCGGGATATGGCAACTCCTCTGGTTCGAATCGGCGTGGTTGTTGATCTCGAGCGACCTCGACCTCTGTCGCATATAACTGATCTGAGCTCGATAAAGTGAAAATTGTACCACTTCGATTATCTTCAGTCTCTAAGGCCCCTATAATCCTCGTGCATTCGAAGACGACGTCATAGAATCATCAACACTGGCAAGCTTGCTGGCAAGTCCCTTCAGCTTCAAGTTCTATCTCACTTCAAGAGCAGCGTTGCTCTCCGAGTCTCTCGTGTCCTCTCGAAAACCTCGCGCTCCGGGTCGAGTCGACCCAGTCTCTCACCTCCATCCGATGCGGCCTGCTCGTAACCTCCCTTCATCTGCCATGTTCGCGAGGGAATTGAATCAGATAACCATTCGTACTGCACTGGCCAATTGTCGCAAAATCGGGACAGGGATTATAATGAGTTGGCCTTTTAACTATATTTTAAGAGTTATAATGACAACATAATGGCAATATAATCGATTTTAAATGTGTTTACTTGAGTCTAATCGGAGTGCCTCACACTCCCTCGCTTCCCGCGCTTGATGGCCGCGCCATCGCTTTCCATTCTCTCGCTTCTCCCCATGTCGCTATGCGGTTCACGCCGTTGCTTCCCGCTTCCTCACGCCGCTGTGTGTTCCCGCCGCGCTTCCTGCTGCCTCACGCCGCTGTGTGTTTCCCGCCTTTCCGCTGCCTCTCACCACTGCGTGTTCCCGCCGTTCCCGCTGCCTCGCGCCGCTGCGTGTTCCCGCTGTGCCTCCCGCTTGCTCACGCCGCTGCGTGTTTCCCGAGGGGATCATAGAACCGCTCGACAAGAGAGACGACAGTCGATTTGCCAGATCCAGAAGCACCTACGAGTGCTGTAGTCTTGCCTGCAGGGAAAGTAAGGCTGAGGTTCTTAACGACCTGAACATCCGGGCGCGCAGGGTAATTGAAGTCAACGTTCTCGAAGTTAATTTCGCCAACGACCTTGCTCAGCTTGAGGCCTTCCTCGCTGGCAGAATCAATGGAAGGCACCTGATCGATGGTAGCATATCCTTTCTCGTTCGAGTCCTCGCTGTGCTCCCTTCGCAATAAATTCTTGTTCTGAAGGGGGGTCGCCCACCCCCCTGTGATGCGCTCTTGTGGTACCTCGCTTGCCTGCATCACTTCCTCCTGCTCTCTTTCGCTTCCTCCCGCCGTCTTTCCGCACCCGCGGGTCTTCCTATGACTGCGTACAGACTCTCGGCCGGTGGGCTTCACATGCCTTTCGGATTTCCATCCGGAAGGACTCCGCGCTGCTTTATTGTTCCTCCCGCGCCTCCGCCTGCCAACTGACGGCCCTTTCCCTTCTTCCCCTCACACCACCAGCCTCCCTTCCTCCTCCACTCTTCTTTACCTCCATCATACTGTCCGGGCCGTCTGCCCTGCGTTTCCTTTTCCGCCTTTCTCGTTCGAGTCCTCGCTGTGCTCCCTTCGCAATAAATTCTTGTTCTGAAGGGGGGTCGCCCACCCCCCTGTGATGCGCTACTCACACCCTCGCGTTTTCATGTAAGCGTCAACATGTTGAGGTGGGCCGATTAGAGAATTTATAATCGTATTTCGCCGTTATAATTTATTATAGCCCAAGTATAATGCGATACTAATGCGATTATGATTATTATGACGGTTGGTGTGGATATTTTTTTATATTATATTATTATAACCCCCTGTCCCGATTTTGCGACAGTCAGTGCGTGGTTCGTATTTTCATTGCGAGCTCGGCCTCGGCGTACGGTCCGTGAACGGCCTAGAGTAGCATTCTCGCAACTTTCCGTGAGTCATCAGGGAATTCTCGGATCTTCTGAGGACTGTCGAACCACCGACCAGACACCCTCGATTCCGACCAACTTGGAAGTTGGAACCTTTGACACTGACAGAAATATTTCTTCATTTGTTCTCTTGCCCAGCTGTTTTGCCTCCGGGATGATTGGTACACCCTCCATAGAAGCTATCCGAGCATCTCTCCTTCACAGTGTCATTAAATTTCCACAGGCCGCACGGTAATTCCCCCTGGCAGGGCCATCATGCCTGATCGATGACTCTGATCTTTTGCGTGTCGGATAATCGAAATCTCAATCACTTTGTAAGTGGTCTTTCCTGCTTCTTGGTGCGTTGTTCAATCCGGGCTTGGACGACTTGGTGTTTTCGACATGGGACCGCCCATATGGTCGGGAAAATGGTTTTCCTCAAATAAGGAATTGTGATGCCTGGCATGTTGGTCGAGAAAACGCCGCGCGCTATATACTGTATGTACAACTCGGGTGCACAATTAGTCTACTACGTACTAGGTGACACCGCTATCGCACGATCCCCTGGTATTCGAGAATGGGGTTTGCCCAGCCTAGCATACGATCATAGTAGCCCACGCACGCACACCCACACGCACAACCCGGTACAATACCAATACCATCCTGACTTGTATATACAAACTTCATAATCAATTACTGCGTGCTATGGTCCGCGACTCCATGACCATGAAATTGAGTGTGTACTGTAATTCCATGATATCCCTTTTTCACACAATCACACTCACCGAAGCCGAGTCAAACGCACCAGTACGCTTTGTTAATGTCTATTCTTCATCCATCTATAAATATCTTCAGTTGTCTTCCTCGCTGGGTACCCTGTATTCGAACTGTGGCTCGAGCCATGAGCGCATGAGCGCATGAGCTAAGTAAGTTAGCTTAGAGCAGTGAAAACGGTCGGCTCGGCTCGGCTCGGCTCGGCTCATCCTGTTTTGGAGAGCCGGTCTTAGCTGAGCCGTAGCCGAGCCGTGACCTCAAACCCCTCTCGCGACACCACATTGGCGCAAGTAGCGCAAACCGCGAGTCCCATGTCCCCGACACTTGCCTCTGTCGTCCTTATCGGAGCGGAGCAGTGGACCCGGCTTGATGAAAATGATATCTTCTCCCGACTCCGTACCACGTTTTGGGGGGTTGACATCGCGACCGCACGGCAAGACTGGTGGAACAACCACCAGGACGAGGTCACCGTCGGTAGAAACGAGATTGACGAAGACTGCTTCGTTCTTGATTTCATGCCTGATTTCATGCCCTCAAGGCTCTGGGTGAGAAAGGACTATGTCCGGATCTATGACCATTGCCATAAGCATTGCGAGGATACGAGGGAGGATTGGGGCCATCACCCACTCGTACCTTCGGTTATCATAACGGGGCAACCTGGCATTGGTGGGGCTTCTCGTATTTTTATCGCTCATTATCTAATGCATCTTGTTTGAGAAGGGAAATCTTATTGGATCTATTATGCCATCCGCCGACGGCTGGGCGAAGGGCAACCCTTTCTTTGGTGCCAGGAAAATCATATCCTTTTGTTTGTGGAAGATGGCGTCTTTGAACTGCCCCGTAAAATGTTTTCTAGCCGTTACATTTCTCCATTCATATGGACATTTATCAATGCGAGGTACTTTCCTAACGACGTTGTCCTTCCAATCGATTTATGGCAATCCAAACTCTTCAATATCTATGTTTCTTTGCCACGGCAAAAACGATGGAAGCACCTGGAGGAGGATACGTTGTCATCCCTTGTGATCATGAATTCATGGACCAAAGACGAGCTTGTTCAAGCGTGAGTTTATTGACGCCTGTGCTTGGTATTTCCGCTCATTATCATGCAGTGCACGCACCCGCCATGTGGTTGCCCGGACGGAGCGTGTCGAAGAAATATTCAATCAGTGCGGAGGCATTCCCCGTATCTGCGCGAACATCTTGTACAGGCCGAACCTCTTAGACGAATATCGGACACGCTTTGAATGTGCAATTCAGTGCATGACAGTCCAGATGCTGCTCGACTATACTTTCCAAGCCGTGTTCCTTGAGTTCGATGAAGTCCCAGACACGATCTTTCTTGTTGAACGCTCGGACTTGGATAACCTTCGTTCACTAACTGTTGTACCGGCTTCGCCTCTCGTTAGGATGGGCCTCAAGTCTCAGATTCGGAAAGTGCGGCAGACAGATCAGATCCGGCTCTATGAGGACTTTGCGAGAAAGAAGCCATCAAGACAGATGGCTGGTGTTATCTTCGAATCGTTCGCACAGTCGGTGCTTGAGCGCGGGACTATGCTCAAGCTGGTTCCCATGCGACAGCAGTTCTCCGGTCCGAGAGGGAGAGTCCCGTCGGTAACCACCTCGTCATCGCACACCACAGAGCCATCCTATGCGATCCCGGAGTGGGAAAATGGACAGTCAGCTGTGTTGGATCAAGATTCAGCTAGTCCGGAGGAGGCGCACTCGTCGCTCACTCTTGGTTTTCAGCCGCGCCGTACAGTCGAGTACGAAGGTAATATGATCGGAGAAATCGACGAAGGGGTCTTCTACGTTCCCGAGGCTTCGAACCAAGTCGCATTCGATTCCTTCATCTTATTTGATGGATTTCTCCACATATTTCAATTCTCCATTGCCTCGAAACATGGCATCAAACCAGGTTTCGCTTCCTTCTTCTCGGGACAAGGACTGGCATCTTTACCACCAAAATCGAAGTGGCGCTATATCTTCGTCGTCCCAACCGGCAACAGTATCTCTTTCCCACAGCCAAGTGACGGTGATTTGATGGAGCTCTTGAAAGGAGTGACGTTGTTCTCAGTACAGTTGAACATCCATGAGGACTTTAACTGGGATGGAGAGGACGACAGGGCGGCCATGGACAGGAAGCGAAAGCGCATGACAACTGATGACGACGAAAAGGTTTGATAAAGCGAAAGGTACGGCGCCTTCCCCACCTGTCTTTCCAAACCTATATGTCGTATGTTGTAGAAGCCGGGCGGTTCGCTCTTCTGTCTCAATTCTAAAAGGCAAAGTGAAGAGGGGTAACAAGAGTATAAAATGAATTATCCGTTGTGGTATATTACTGTGGCGTTCGGATGGGACCCCTCGTTCTTTTTTTTTTTCTCAATCCAAGTTTTTATATCTTGCTAGCGCACGGCTCACCTCAAAAGCCCTGGCTTGGGCTCGGCTTAGTAGGGGTCAGGCTTATGTCAACTTCAAGCCGAGCCCTGGTTGACGGCTTGGGCAGGGCTTGGGCTAGGCTCGGGCTTTTAGTGAGATGAGGGCCGTCGAGAGAAGGTTCCCCGAATCTCTACAGCGACCACAACAAATGTACACCCACACCACCCAAGGACTCGAACAACTGAAAAAACTACCGTACTTTGACGCAAGGTGGAATGGTATCGTCATATCATCTAGTGACGGTCATGGGTAATCGACCCGTGCACGAATCGCTCTCTGGCGAGCGCGAGAGATTCAAGTCGGACGAGAGGGGTTTTTCCCAGGACAACGATATTTTGTGGGCAATATCAGGCTCCTTTTTAAGCAGTTACGAGTACCATTCCATCAGCCGTAACAAGCAATCGAAGACATAATATACAATATCGGGAAGGAAGGGACAAGTGAGACAGCGAATAAGCATAAATAGCGGTCCGCGCGCAGGCACGCATGCTTGAGTACAATGGCGAACGAAGCTGCCCTTTCGATAACAAGTGAATCGATATTGTATCGTCGGGAACTTGGGGGGCGTAATCACGACGAAGTACCTATTGAAAATCAGGGAACCAAACGAAATAGGGAAACGTATACCGTGAATGAACAAAACTGAGACATGGACGAGAAACGAGATAACCCGTTATGGGGTGGAATTTAAAAGATTCTGCAGCGATTTTGGGTCGAGCGTGGTTCGCTTTCGCCGCCCGTCGCCTCGACATTGGCAGCAGGTTCAGAATCTGCCTTATGTTTGAGGAGGAGTTTGGCGACCTCCTCGTGCTTGCATTCCACCGCCCAATACGCCGGTGTCCACCCCTCCACGTCCTCGGCATTTACATCCGCGCCACGTTCGAGAAGGACCTGCACGACGCGCAAATGTCCGCTCCGCGATGCCAGATGCAGCGGAGTGAATTTGTCCCGATCCTGAATATTCACATTCACGCTCACGTCGTGCTCGAGAAGTAGCCGCACGACCTGTACGTGCCCGCCTTGCGACGCCAGATGTAAAGGGGTCGTCTTGTAATCGTCCTCGGCGCTCGCGTCCACGCCCCGCGCCAGGAGGACCTTGACGATATCCACGAGCCCGCTCTCCGATGCCCAGTGCAATGGCGTCGTCTGGAAATTATCCTGGGCTCTTGCGTCCGCACCACGCTCGAGAAGGTCCCGAGCGAGCCCCTCTTGTCCGAATCGGAGCGCCAGGTGTAGCGGAGCCCACTTGTCCTTGTCCCGTGCATTCACTTTTGCGCCGTGCTCGAGGAGGAGCCGAGCAACTCCGACGTGTCCGCCCCGCAATGCGAGGTGCAACGGAGTGGACCTATTGCTGTCTCTAGCACGCACAGACGCGTCGTGCTCGAGGAGAACACGGGCGACTTCCACGTACCCGCCTCGTGACGTAAAGTGTAATGGGGTCGACTCGTCCTTGTCCAGGGCACCCACACTCGCACTGTGTTCGAGAAGTATCCGAGTAACTTCGATGCTTCGTGATGCGAGATGCAACGGGGTCAGCTTCGTCTCGTCTTGGGCACTGACATCCGCGCCACGATCGAGGAGGACTTGGGTGACTCCCACATGCCCTCCTTGCGATGCAAGATGCAGCGGTGTCCGCTTCTTCCCGTCCTGGAAGGCCAGGTCCGCCCCGCGCTCGAGGAGGGCCCGAGAAACGTCTACACGCCCACACCGCGAGGCCACATGCAATGCAGTGGACCCCTCCTCGTCCAGGGCACTCACGCTCGCGTCGTGCTCGAGGAGGACTCGAGCTACTTGCACATGCCCGCCTTCTGATGCCTGATGCAATGCAGTCGACTTCTGCTTGTCCTGAGCGCGCACATCCGCACCATGTTCGAGGAGCATACGTGTAACTTCAACATGTCCGTTTAGCGATGAAAGATGCAATGGTGTCGACTTGACCTCCTGGGTGCTCACGTCTGCCCCACGCCCGAGGAGAGCTCGGGTGGTTTCTACATCCCCACCCTCGAGGAGAGCTCGAGTGGCTTCCACATTCCCATTTCGCGATGCGAGATGCAATGGACTCCACAAGCCATTCTCCCCGGAACTGGCATCGACACAGTGGCCGAGAAGGACCTGGGGGCCTTCCACACGTCCACTTCCCGATCCCCCTGCGAAGGAATCGAATCGCTGTTGGAACCCTGAGTGTTAGTGCCCTTCGAGCGCCAAATGACGGAGCCGAGAAGCGTCCGGATAGTTCTCGCAAGTCCACCTCCTGCCAGCTGATACCAAAATGTTGAGGTCCTGTTAAAGTCCTGGGCATTTATGACCTGCCCGACGGCCGAGAGGTCGACGGTATCATGTAAGCCACAGCGAGAGGCGAAGGTTGCCATATGGCGGCCTAATGGGCTTTTGGATCGCTCGGCCTGTGCTAAGGTGGCTTCACGGTTGCATATCCAGGTCCAGACTGCAAAATGTGGTTTGCTTGGGTCAAAGAGACGCTTCACGCTATCTTGCATGTTCGGAGACATGTTTTCGAATCGAGTATGGTCTATCCAGCGTTGGGCAGCATATTCTATGAGAGGAAATGTCTCCAGGCTGTCCCTGGTGATCTTTGCATCCAGGTTTAAGAGAATGTCCAGACACACTTGAGCAACGATGGTATGTGCGCGGCTCATAGTAATGTGATAGCGGGAAATATTGCCACTGGCTTCGGCAAGGCGAGTCGAAGTTAGGTACTCTTCGACCGAAGAGTGAGAGAACTGTATAAAGGTGGACTTTTCGACTTTGATCGCGGCCAACAGACTCGGACACATTGACAGAACTGCATCTGCTAGATTTTCAGGGCGCCGATCAGCCCGAAATATTGGAGTCGGTCCCGAGTGGAAATCAAACGCAAGGAAGTCTGCCAGTTCCTCGACACGAAGCGGGCGCGATGCCGCCGCGATAAACTGGAAGAGGAGGTGAACACACTCCCATTTTTGTTCGTCAATACCTCTCAACGTGCGGTCATATGTCCCATCGAGAGTGTCCGGTAATTCCTGGAGAGCAAGCTGGATATTTTCAGGGGGGCAGCGGAGGAGGTGGTCCACCTGACATGAGACCCAGCAGAACCTACGTAACAGGTGTGAACGGATGTCAAGTCGAAATAAGGAGTTAACGCCTCACGTTCCATCACCTTTCTTCGGAAGTACTTCAATAACGAGCTCCTTGTCCGCCACTTTCCATCCTTCTTTCTTGTTGTCTGTGCTAACGACGGACCTGACATAGTCGACGATGTCTTGCATATGCCCTTCTTCATCTTGTAGGGAAACGTGACGGAAACGTAATGGGCCAAGGACTCCCTTGATGTCGCTCTCGGGTCGGCTCGTGATGCAGATGCGTAGATTGAGAAGTTTCAAGTTGACAAGCTCCTCCAGAACCTTGAGAACCTTTCTACGCGGGGTGGGCGTGCCAGAGGAACTAGTACACTCATCCAATCCATCGATAATTACATAAACTGGAGGTTGTCCAGGCCATTTGAGCATGCGCTTTAGACATCCCACGAGTTCGTCGTCACTCGCATGCCGCGAACCATTATCACATTTCGAATGGAAATCAGAAAGGATGGTGGTGTAGGGATCAGACTGGCGACAAAGCTGCACCAGCAGTGACGACAGCAGCCCTCGGAGGTTCTTCTTGTCCGCCTCCCTGAAATCGCAATAGAAACACGCCAACAAGGCCAGTCCGCGCTTGCGCATGTCATTGATGTCCTCGATGATTGCAGAACTACCCAACTCTGAGCCCTCACAAACAGGGCACTAAGGGATCGACATACCAAAGTACACTCTTCCCTGCACCGGCTACGAACGCGGAATCGTTATTCTCGGGACAAATGGTAGCATGTGAGTGACACGAACGTTTCCCCTGAATCCATAACGGTGATTTCAGACTAGCCCATTTCCATTCTGCAAAAGCATCGCCTTGGACGAACCACCTCGACGTTCGTTTGTAATGCAACTCGCGAGCCCAGTTATGATTTTTCCACGGATTGGGAGGAGAGAGCCACTTTCCAGCATCTCGCTGCAATTTCTCACCTATGGACAGGTCTCAGTGCTCCTAATGAGTGATATCAGGAAGAGAAAAATTGCCCACGTTGGAATTCGTTCGTTTTGCTCACGATTCCTTGTATTTTTTCTATCACCCTGTCAGGCATGCCTACGCTGGCTCTCCCCGTCTAAACGTACCCAGAGCATCGCGGATATCATCCATCCGGATATCATCTATTGATGGTTTGCTATCTACGCGGCAGGATGTTCAGCTGGCGAATAAACGACAAGAAGGATAGAGATGCCACACCATCCATAAACGCCTTTATGTTCCGGATGAGGCCGTAAACAACTTTGATGGTCTGCTCCGCGGTGGCGGTTGTACAGGCCTCATCCTGGGTCAGCCTACCTAGCCTTTGGACGACCGCCTCGGTCTCATCCTCGCTGGAAAGGTTCTTTACTAATTTCACTGCTTCGCGTTCAGCTAAATCACCAAATGCAAAGAGGCACTCACGCGATCGTCCCTGCTTAATTTGGCTGGTCAAGAAAGCAGTAGTGGAAAGCAGTTCCACCATTATCTTGATGATCACTTCTCTCATGGCCGCCGTGAGATGGGATTCAGTGTAGGTATCGAGACGTTTCAGAAAGTGTTCGATGGTCTCGAACAGGTTGATCAATACATCGCAATTCACGCTGACGTCTTTGGTTGCCTGGTGCACTCGAGTGTCAGGAGGATACATGAATAAGAACTGAGAAAAAAGACTCACAGCGAGTAGGATAGCAAAGGCTGAGAATAATGCCTTATCAGGGGGGAACGACTGTAACCGTGGTTAGGAGCTAGGAATACCCATCGGCATCGCCCGACGTACCCAATTGACACCCGCGCCAAGGGTGGAGGAAAGCGCAGACAGGACGGGGACTACACATTCGAGCGATTTAATCCCTCTTCCACGATGATCTTGAAATTCGCTTAAAACCCGAGCTTTCCCTTGAAGCAGGGTGGTGATGGAATCAACAGAATTGCAATTTCTGATCTGCGCGGAGAGTGGGTGGTCGCTCAAGTCCATCCCCGTCTGTTCTCGATAAGCCTCCAAGGCTGCGTCGAAAAGTAACCGAAGCCTGTCTCCAGCATCGCGAACCGAGGGCATGTGTCTAGTAGTAGACTTCATGTGGTGTGAGGATATGATGGTCAGTGGGACGTGGTGGTAGAAGGAGACAGTGGGAATGGAGTTATATGGGCACAGCCCCACATATCGGTAGCCGCCAAGGAGAGTTTCCCCTGGCTCACGCGCAGGAGGGCGCTGTCAAGTGTCAACGCACAGCAACAAAGAGAACACCAACTATCCCGATATAGTAAAATGCGCATCACGCCTCCTTCATGGTGCTTTTTGATTGGCTGATCGTTCGACAGCCACGGTCCGAAATCCTTGACATCAAACTGACACATCCTCCTGCGTTTTTAAATGTGCGCATTCACAGACTCGCGGTCTCACTGCAAGTGCTTCTCAGCCCTTCGTTTTGTCACCTAAAATACGTATGACTCACGGTTAGAATTCTGTGTCTTATGAGACCACTGACACGGCGTCCAACTCTCAGGCGACGCGCCTCCGCCTCATATCAGAACTTTGGTATTCGACTGAAAGGCCTTGAAATCAGGGGCAGACATTAGTTCAATCTATCTACGGCTCTTGGTCTTGTTGTGTAATTATGTTGAGGCTTTCGAAAATGGGGGCAACCTCTGGCGAATGTGCACACATGATATCGAAAGAAAGGATCCCCGAAAGAGTTTATGAGATATGAAAGCGGTTCTTGTGAACCCGGGGTAGGTGGTTAGAGATGGGGGTGAACCGGTGAAGTTCAATTAGTTCTCGTGTCGCCTATCTCGGCCACCAGCGCACCAGCGCTTAGTGCGGCTCCCAGCGAGGATCGCTTCGAAATCCGGCTCGCGGTTCGAAGTCGGCACTCGACACGATTCTCATCTTCATGCCCGAGACACCGTTCGAATTATCCCGCGAACGGAGTGGGTGCCGGTGATGTAAACGGTTGTGGCAGTGGCTGACGCTAACGCTGACCGCCGACAGTCTCAGGACTGACGGGCTTTGTCATCATCCTGCCTTGACTTGACCCAGGCGAGAGACGGGCGACGGCCACACTTGGTCACTCAACTCATGTCAGACATCTCCTCCTCTACCCCTTCCCTAACCCCCCAATCAACCGGAACCCAGGACTCCTCTCCCCGTACATCAGCAAGGAAGCCACGCCCTCAAGCGGCCTGTTATCCTAATGTCAATGCCGCAAATAAGGAAGAGAAACCATTCAGCCGGAGTGCAGCCAAGCGCGGAAGCGTCATGGCATTGGGCAGCATAGAACACCTTCAACACTACTTCACGAAGACAGGGCTCATCTCGAAGAAGGAGTACGTTCTCGAGTTTATCTCTCGCCCAGTTGCCACCTAATCGCAACGCAGGACCAACACCCAGAGGAAGGGCCTTGTCCCCGCAATAGGACCCCTCACTACCCATATCAAGGGGAACCCGTCGCTAAGTAGCCTTCCGGAACTCGAGCTCCCTCCGTCACCCGCCTTACCTGCGCAATCGCTCCCCGCTTTCCCACCCTACGTGAAGACATTCGAGGGTGATCCGGAGAACCTCCGACCCGGCATCACACACGACCTGTCGGCCGTCGAAGACGTCTGGAGGCTCCGCGCAGACGACAACGCGCAGGCGCCAGATCCCAGCCTACTGAGCGCGCACCCCACCCGGCAAACGGCGGTGGCGGTGGCGGTGGCCTCGACATACTACGAGCGCTGAAGGTCACGACGCACGCGATCCGTTCCGTCCGGAACTACCTCCTCAGCCTACCCGACGAGCACGGTGGCTCCAGATCGCAGCCCCGGCAATCCTTCCGCCCCGCCTCGCTCTCCACGAGCGAGCGCCAGAAACGACGGGTCTCTGCGGGTGCGGCCCGTACGGATCCGCTCGCGCGCATCCGCCGTGCGGCGCTGGACTTGCTCACCGTCCTTCGCGATCTCGAGGAGAGAGCGCGGATTCCGCTGTCGGATGACGCGTACGACGCGGGCAGTGACCGCAGCTCGCAGTCGCGCGTCGCCTCGCCGACGGAGCTGTCCGATGTGCCCACCGACGCGTCATTTTCCGTGTCGGTCATGCACGTGGGCGGCCGGCGCGAGTCGATCCTTGTTTGGGACGAGGAGGAGGACGACTTCAATGTCGACGAGGAGAGCGAGCGCCTGCCGCGCGAGCGGTGGGACGAACGACTGGTGCTCGCAGTGGGTGGCTCTACAAGGTGGATCTCAAGATCGAGGACCTCAAGAAACAGCAGGAGGCCGTCGCGCAGTACCTCGACACCGCCGATGAAGTGCTGTTCGGCGGGAGTAAGCGCGAGATCAGGGGATGGGTCCACGAGCAGGAGCGGCTGGCTCGCAGGGAGAGGTCGGAGACGCGGGGGGAAGGGTCGGCGGTCGAGTGCTCCGCTGCCAGATCCTGACTCTGGTACGCCCGCCGCAGGACCAGCCAGGAGTGGAGCTGCCGTTCGACGTGTGGCATCTGCGGACGTGCTGGGCGCCATGCAGGACCTTGTCATAGCGGAGGAACCAGAGGCTCTTCAAACTCTCGCAGAAGAACACGACGACGTCGACGACGATACATCTAGCGTGGACGACGATGACCTCCCGCGATGGGCACAGCGCGGCGCTTTCTCGGACGGCGAGCTCCCACGCGCCCACGGGCTGCTCGTCGCGTTCCTTCCTGCATCCTTCCTGTCCCACCTGCCCACCTCACCGGATCGGATGGAACTGTTGAATGCCCTATCGTCTGGCCAGCTGCTCTGCGCCGCGTACAACATCGGCGTGAGACAGTCTAGAAAGCCTTGGGGATATATCAACGAGGACTCTGTCCACGACATCATCGCTCTCGAAGACGCGCTCTCGGCTTCGGCGGCGGCCGATGGATCGCAAGCGGAGAAGGGCCGCAAAAGCTGGACGTTCAGGCGCACGGACAACCTGCGTCTGTGGGGCGCGTAAGTCACCCCTTTTCTATCTAATATCCATTCATGTGACTCACGTCTATGGCAGCGCGCTGAGGCTCCGCTATATGCTGCCCATCATTTCCCCTGCCCCACCAGACGTATCGACGACGTTGAAATCGCCCCCGACAGTCGCCGAGCCCGCGGCGTCATCATCTCCCTCGACGCCCAAGTCCTCGGAGTCCCCGATCTTCTTCGATGCGCGCGTGGTGGCGCGTCGGGACGACGGTTGGGAGGACATGCTCGAGCGTACGCTCCTGCGCTGGACATTGGCAGTCATCGAGGAGCGCCGCAACCATTCTCGCTGATCGATTTCAAAGACCAGAAGTTGTTTATATCCTTGTACTGATCTTTAATGTCTGCCCATCTCTCTCTCTCTCTCTCTCTTTCCCTTTGCTTGCTTGCCGGATACCTCAACGATATCCTACTGTTGTTTCCAGGCGTACGGTACCTCATTTTTTTCCGATTGCATTTCGTGATTTTTTTTTATATTTTTCAGTTACTGTTCTCTCACTCTTTATTTCTGCTTGATCGATACTCTATTAGTCTAGTGCATACGTACGGGTCTGTAGTCCTTTTTTTTATTTATTATACTGTTATTAGGTTACCGAAGGCAATGTTGATACCTTATTCGACACGATACAAACTCGCTCTCTGCCACTTTTAGAATATCATCTCTATCTTCCCATCTTTCTCGAGAGTTGAGGCCGTTGTGGTTGTTAGAGCAAGGAGGGGCTTGCCATTCTTTTACCCATTATTGTGTGACCTGGATGTAGCACTCTCGATTGTAACTTGGGTCTACACTGGCATGGTGGTGTATACTACATGGGTATAGCCTAGGGGTGTCGACCCTCTCAAAATATTCTTCCTTGCTGCGAAGATGACTCAACGGCTGTTTGGGCAAGTGATGGTCTTGTGGGGTCGCACGCCGGTGTTCGAATTCGAATGGTGCGTTTGCTGGGGATCGGCCGAAAAGCGCGTAAGCAAGCGGGGAAGCGGAGAGAGCGGCCGACACCGCGGACACCCAAACCAACGTTCCGAGACCGACTCGCTCGGCTCGGAATCAATCGCATCATCCTCCAAAGTGACGCAGCGCACGCATGCAGCAGATTCTCTCTGCGGCAACCGTCGCTGCGATTGGACTCACATGCAAGGCATACCTCCATTCTGGACTCTGTTCCATCTCGGTCCGCGGCTTGCCTACTTCTGGATGCGCTGAAGAGCCCCGAGAGACAGAACGGACAGGCGTGGTCACCGGTGAGAGAATCACTTTACTTTTATTCTCCATCTGCCAGAGTCCACGGCAGGCTGACGCCTCCATCCACACCTCAAGTATCTAACCACCTTTCTACGTGCGTTACTTTTCCACTGCCGCTTGCGCAGCGAGGGCGCGGTGCCAGCTGATCAACGGCCACAATATGTCCTCTCCTTCATTCTAGGCTCGACGACCCTCACGTGGGAATCCTCCCGGCCGGACGTACCTCCATTCGCACTTGACGCGCTGGACGCTCGGTGCGTCAATATCATATTCACGAACCCGTAAGGGCGCGCTTCCCCCCGCTCTCGTCGAACTCACCCAATCGCGGCGCCGCTCACGATCATGCAAACTCCCCCCCCCCTCCCCCACGCAGCGTCTTTTCCTCGTTCTTCGAAAGGACAAGTCATCGAGACGTTTCGCGCGCAGCGTGCATCAACCCGCCGTGGACATTGCGATAGAGAAGTTGCGCACGGCGCTGGTGGTGCGTTTGTTCTGTCCTCTCGTTTCATTTTTGACGCTGGTCGTCTCCCCCTCCACGCTGAAACCGTCCTGGTTCGTGAAAAATAAATAATTATACAGATAACCTCTTTGGGAGGTAAGTCTTCAATCCGACACTACGCGTCGGATCTCGACGGGAATCGCGATTACAACGCTTCAATGGGAATGTGCGTGACTCATCAACTTCTTCTCGTCAATACGACCTAATCTCTCTCTCACGCCGCATCTTTGTTTCTGTGCACTCGTCGTCGTCATCTCCTTTCAGTGCGTCTGCTGATGGAGACACCGCTCCTCCACGATCATCCCATGTGATCACCGGTACGCGCTCCATCCTACCTTCCCCCAATTAATCATATCATATCCATACAACGAAGCGTTATTCCACAATCCACTATCCTTGAATCTCTCACAGCTTCGACAAGCTTATGCCAGAAGCCGCCGCACCGTGGAATTCCTCCTCGCCCAGCGCCCGCTGAGGTGACGTTCGCGCGCCATTGTCGCTGCGCCGTGCCTGAACTTGGGCGTGGCGTGATAGGATGAGGCTCAGCAGGCAGGCAGTCAAATGGAGCGGACCGGAGTGCAGACGCGCATCGCCTCACGGAGCTCGTCCAGCGCGCCGTGAGGTCTTGGTCGACAGTGTCCGGGACTTACTCAATGGTCACCGCGCCATCACCAGCAACGACATGAGCGGGAGCGGTGTTGCTTTGATTGCATAGAAATATTAGAATGATTTATGTTCCTTAGAGGACCGCAGTCCATTTGAGTTGTCCTTTCCAATATGCTGAGAAGCTGAGTATATTACTTGGCAAAATCTTCTTACCAATTCCACTGCGCTGCGTTCAGATCAATAGGTTATATTGCAAACGCGGAGAAATGTAGGCTTTGAGAAGAGGTGGCGTTGAGCGTTGAGGAATAACGCTAATAAAGGCTAGGCGGACCCACCCTTGATAAGCAGATAAGCAGACTCCCCTTCTTCTTCAGTTCCGTGAGGCACCCACTGGATGACTGGCAAAAAGATTCTTTCCCATCTCCTCACTTGAATACACGGCTAAATGAGCACACTTACCGCAGGAGAAGAGCAATTGATGACACATCCTCAATGATCGATGACAATGACAGAGCCTATCGAAATCGGGCGATCGCATTAATCAACGGTTGCCGGCTCCTCTCCCGAGTCTCAAGGCAATGGCGACGTCAATATATTGGGCTGAGGAGGCGATTACTCCAGATTATAAGGCCGTTGAAACCATTCTTACGGTGTTTTCACAGGGTGTTGGAAATTTGTGACGATGCGCTGCGCTCTGCTGCCCGCGCGGGTAATGAACTGACCAACGAAGCGAACGAATCCTTCGAATCCGCAGTTCAATCCTTGGCCATGTATGAATTAAATTCCAGTCCGGGTGATTCAACCTTATCATCATGCCCGATAATATGTCGCTGACCGTTTTAGTGCCAACGTCATCAACTCGTGGATGAAAAGGGCGATGAGGAAGGACTTGTTCGAGGTATCATCTGTGCCATTGCCCGTAAGTCATCCACATGCAACCCATTCTTCTGCTTCCGATGGTATTGACCGAAGACGAACAGCCGAGTCCAATGATTGTCGTCGACTTTATTGTCTTCAAGACCCTTCCTGATCCAAAGCCCATCATTGTACGACGTGAGCGCCCACCAATCAATCCTTGATCGCGCTGGATAATCTTATTCGCATGCCAGAGGTTCTCCGTCGCGGCGCTGAACTCGACGAAGTTCTCTGGAATTTTAGTCGTTTCAATGATAACAGACGTATCACTCTCCAAGACAATCCACATTTTTACCTAGAACTCCCCACATCGGTCGACGCATATACGGGCGAATTCAGAACGCTCCCGTCCAGGACATGCAGTTGATATCCAACTCGACGATCTATGTTCTCGTCGATCGACCGAGTCGTGTATTTCTCGAGACTGAACAAGAAACACGGATTTTTGGGAACGTATACATGTTGAAGGATGTGATGATCTTCAAAGGCTCGTCGAGTGCTTCTTTCCTTCTCCAATCTGGGTTTTGAGTCCCTCAGACATTCATGGGACACTCGAGGGAGAAGCGATGGTTGGAGAGTCCATTCGAGACACGCCAAACTTGGGACATTACAAGGAACCCTTTCCAATGGAGTTCTCTGCTTCAGACCTTCCGACTTATCGTCGTGGCTTTCCGGGTATCATGACCAGTGACAGGACAGAGTGGCGCGTGAGGACTGGAGAGAGCTGATTCGCAGAAGGCTAGGTCCTGATGATGAGGACCTATATATTTATGCCAGACGAGAAGCGCCAATACCCGCTCAGGAGATGGTACGCTTCCAAATCATATCTCGAATATACGTCACATCGACCATGCACTGATCTTGATATAGGTTCTGCCACCTCCGCCGCCAACATCTGAGCGACCAGAGTATGACACATTGTACACACTGCTGATGGACTCAACAGTGATATACTCCTTACGATATTTGACCACTATCGGCTGGATGACGAAGAAGACTGGAATGGTCGACGAAGGTGGTGCAAGCTCGCGCAGGTTTGTCGAAAATGGCGACAGGTCATATACAATTCATCGTCCCGGTTAAATATCCACATCCATTTCACGCTTGGCGCCCGTACGTTAGACATGCTGGCCCATTTACCACCCATTCCGCTCGTGATCAATTATCGGGACTCCTCATATATCCCATATTTCCACATGCGTAGAAGACGGCGCAATTTCAATCTCGAAGACGAAGACGGCCACAGTGGTATACTTCACGCACTCCAACAGTATGATCGGACACGTTACATCGTCCTCGAGGTTCAGTCAGAAACTTTGCAGAAATTGATTGTCCCCATGTACAGACCTTTCCCAAGACTCGAGACGCTATCTCTGTTATCCGAGTCCCAAACGATTCTAAGTAAAGATACGACGCTGATACTTCCTCGCGGATTCCTGGCCCCAAATCTGCGCCGCCTCGAATTACGCCAGGTTTCTCTTCCAACAGGACCACCGTTTCTCGTTCCGCACCCTTCCTCATCATACTCAAACTCACAAACATTCAAACATCTGGTTATTTTTCTCCAGAGGATTTGGTCACACAACTTGGGCACCTTCTCCAACTCGAGGAACTTTCCATCGAATTCTCTATTCCCCTGCCTGACCCTGACGAGGAGGAGGAATTACATCGCGTGCCGATGACGCCTACGATGCTTCCTTCCCTCAGATCACTCGAATTCCGAGGAGTGTGTGCTTATTTGGAGGGTCTCGTGGTCGGATTTGCACCCCTTGGCTCGAAAGGTTTCACATCACATTATTCTACGAACCCACATTCACTCTCGGACACCTGTCCGAGTTTATCGATGCAACTGAGGGAATCAGGGTCCCTTCGCCACCGTCGCATTTGCAATCAAGATATGGGCCATATGGCACCATCATTTTCCGTTACTTCTCGCAACGAACTCCGAGTCCCCGATAGCCTGAGCCCTCTCGCCCTCAAATTTCGCTGCAACCAGTTCGACTGGCAAGTATATTCGATGACGGAGGTCTGCGAGGCGCTAGTGCCAGTTCTTTCTGTCTCAGAGCTTTCGCTCCAGTATCACCGGGCCCTAGTGACACAATACCCGTCTTTTGACGAGCCGCATCGGTCTTCAGATGGGCAAAATGCGTTAGACAGCGTGATGTGGCATGAGCTCCTTCGGCCGTTTAATGGCGTGAGGAGGCTTGGTGTCAGCAATCACCTTGCGGAAGAACTTTCTTGCGCGCTGGATGCTGATGACGCGGGTTGATCCCATGGCTACTACCGGAGCTCCAAGAGCTTGGTTTAAATGACGCCTATCCGCGTGTAGAGGCGGCCTTTGCGGCATTCTTGAATGCTCGCCAATCCGTCGGTCGTCCCGTAAACTTGTTGCCGCCGCCGCCGCCGCCGCCGCGGGTTTATCTTACTCCAACGCCGTCAGAATCGCCAGTATTTCCATCACCGCCATCCCCGCGGCTGTCACTGCCAGCACAAACCAGTCGACGTTAGAGCTATCATAATTGTGGTGACGGTTTGTCGAGTGACAGGACTGCAATCCTGGCTAACTCTTTTCTTTGAGTGTATCTATTGTATCTGTGTAAACTATGCGATTACTGTCTATCCTCACTGCAGTGATTCCTCACCTGCGACCTCAGAAGTGTATGACTAAGTATACTAGCAATATTTTGTTACTGATTTAAGGCTCGCAGAGACAAGGACCATGTCACTTGGGAAGCGAGTGAAGCCGCAAGGGATCGATGGGAAGAAAGCACTACACAGTGGAATGCTCTGAGTCGGTGTTAGTCCCGGCGAGCTGGTCACAGCATAGCAGTATAGTAGTGGCCCCAGATCTTCCCTTTAGAAACATCAAGTCTTGTTCAATGCACTGAGAACACAGTAAGTACATCAGTACATATATAGGACAATGGGTATATCGCACGGCGTGCGCTTTGGAGGTTCACCATCGGTGATACCAGTGACGGACAGATCACTCTTGCGTGACCGATCCAAATGACCGCGAGCATACGTTATGCTTAAAAGCCTACGTATCCCACTCCGCATCGCCCTCTCACGACGAGCCCGCCTGCCTCTACTAGTGGGGATGTTACGGCCAAGATGAGGTGGTGGTGGTTGGGAGGTAGGACGAGGACCTTGACGAGGACACTGCCTCTCATGAATTATCGATTATTGATGGCAGCCAATTACCCGAAACAGGTGGGCGTAGGTCGTGGTTGAGCGCCGCTGGACTGCGTTCTCGGAATGGGTGAGTCAACTGAACTGGGGAGTGTCGTCATACGGCGGGCAGGAACGGATGAGCCGAGTCAGCTTGCGTGTGACATGATGGCAGATAACAGACAGTTTGGGTGGCTGTGAATGGCCCGGGTGGTCATTAAGGCATATATTAAGGGATCAATCAGGTACAGAAAGTGGGGCAGAGTGGCGCGGGCCGCCCACTCGCTCATGTATTATTCACGTTCCCTCTTCTTCCTTCCAGGCTCGACGACTTCCTCACGTGGGGAATCCTCCCGGCGCGGACGTACCTCCGTTCGCACTTGACGCGCTGGACGCTCGGTGCGTCAGAGATCATGTTTACGAACTCGTAAGGGCGCTCCCCCCGCTCTCGTCGAACCCCCCACCGCGGCGCCGCTCACGATCATGCAAACGTCCCTCCTACGCAGCGTCTTTTCCTCGTTCTTTCCGGAAGGGACAAGTCATCGAGACGTTTCGCGGCGCAGCCGCACAGGTGTGTGTCGACCCGCCGTGGAAATTGCGATAGAGAAGTTGCGCACGGGCGCCTGGGTGCGTGCGTTTGTTCTGTCTCTCGTTTCATTTTTGCCGCTGGTCGTCTCCCCCACGCTGAAACTGTCCGTGTTTCGTGAAAAAGAAAAAAAACTAAAAATAACATTGATACACCTCTTTGGGGATGGTAAAGTCTGTCAATCCGACGCCTACACGGCGGACCCTCGGGAATCGCGCGATTACAACGCTTCAAGTGGGGAATGTACTACGCGACTTCCGTCGATATGACCCTAATCTCTCTCTCGCCGCCAAAAAATTCATTTCCGTGCACTCGTCGTTGTCGCCTCCATTCAGTGGCCCTCTGCTGATGGAGACATCGCGTCCTCCCACGATCATCCCCATGTGGATCACCGGTACGCGCTCCATCCCCCCCCAATTACACCCATATCCATACAACGAAGCGCTAATTCCCACAATGCATATCCTCTCACAGGCTTCGACAAGCTTATGCCAGAAAGCCGCCGCGCACCGTGGAAGCTCCTCCCTCGCCCAGGCGCCCGCCTGAGCGTGACGTTCGGCGCGCCTTTGTCGCCTGCGGCCGTGCCTGAGACGTTGGCGGCGTGGTGCGATAGGGATGGGCCCAGCAGAGCAGGCTGGTCAAAGTGGAGGCGGACGCGAAGGTGCAGACGCGCATCGCCCTCACGGAGCTCGTCCAGCGCGCCGTAGAAGTCCTCGTCGACAGGTGTCCGGGGACTTACTCACTGGGCTGCCGCACCGTCATCAGCACCAGCAACGGACATGAGCGGGAGCGGGTTTGCTTCGATCGCAATAGAAAGTATTAGAAATTGATTTTCGTTTCGTTACTCCCCCCAGACACCCCCGCACCGAGTCGTCCTGGATATACCACTGATACGCCGCGTATCAATTGTGGGCATGTAAAGAAGACCAGACCCGATTTGCACGTTGGTCGGTGCACCCTTCGGGTGGAAGGGGTGC